>CM033726.1:25865830-25992787 GCA_019671005.1 Hibiscus mutabilis
GGATTCTCTTGAGTACCAGATCCCCTTCTTTGAATTCTCTTGGCGCACCTTTTTGTTATATGCTTGCACCATCCGCTTTTGGTACATCGACCATGACAAATGGCCTTTAGTCTTTTTTTCGTCAATGAGATTTATTTGGTCGAATCGCTGCACCCATTTCAGCTTCTTCAGTTTTACTTCGTTTAAGACCCGGAGGGACGGAATCTCTACCTCAATTGGGAGTCTTGCCGGTACCATACACCAGGAGTAGTAGGCGTTGCCCCGTTGACGTGCGGATGGACGTCCTATAAGCGAAAAGGGCAAAAGGCAACTTCTCATGCCAATCTGTAGGTATCCGTAGTTTTCGCTATGATCTTCTTTATGTTCTTGTTTCTTTGCTTCCCTTTGCTCCATTCATTTTAGGACGATAGACTGTGGAATTATGGTGTGTTATCTTGAATTGAGTGCACACGTCCTTCATCATCTTGTTGTTCAGATTAGGCGTTGTCGGTGATGATCCTCTCTGGCAATCCGTATCGACAAATAATTTCCTTCTTTAAGAACTTACAAACTGTAGTCCTAGTGATATTGGCGTAAGACGCTGCCTCTACCCATTTAGTGAAGTAGTCTATGGCGACCAAAATGAAACGGTGCCCATTGGAGGCTTTCAGATGGATTTGCCCGATGACGTCCATGCCCCATACTGCGAAAGGCCATGGAGAATTCATGGTGTGTAGAGGCGATGGGGGTGCATGAATCTTGTCAGCGTAAATTTGACATTTGTGGCATTTCCTGGCGTAATCGATGCAATCTCCCTCCATGGTCAACCAGAAATAACCGTATCTCATAATTTTTCGGGCTATAGACAGCCCGTTGGCGTGCGTTCCACAGATCCCGTCATGTACTTCAGCTAAGATTTCCTTTGCCTCTCGGGCATCCACACATCTCAGCAATGTTTGATCATGACTTCTCCTATATAGGATTTCCCCATCTAGGATATATTTTGTTGCCATTTTTCTGAGCGCTTTTCTGTCATTGTCGTTTGCCCCTTCTGGATACTTTTGAAGCTTGACATATTGCAGGATGTCATAGTACCATGGATTTCCGTCAATCTCTTCCTGTATATTACAACAATGAGCAGGTTTTCCAAACGTCTGCATCTTAGTGGGCTTCATTTCTGCCCCGATGTTTGTTTTAAACATGGATGCCAAGGTTGCCAATGCATCTGCCATCTGATTTTCTTCTCGGGGTAGGTAATTGAAGCTGACCTTTTCGAACTCTTTGATGAGCTCTTGGATCCATTCGTGATATTTGACCAACTTCGGGTCTCTAGTTTCCCACTCCCCGCGTAATTGGTAAATGACTAGAGACGAATCTCCGAACACTCGAAGTTTCTTTACCTTTCTCTCGATGGCTGAGTTTAGTCCCATGATGCAAGCTTCGTATTCAGCTATATTGTTTGTGCAGAAAAATTCCAATCTCTTTGGTGAAAGGATAATAGGCGTCCTCGGTGAAATTAGCACCGCCCTATCCCATGTCCGAGGGCGTTGGAGGCTCCATCAAGTAAAGTTTCCATGACATATCATCTGAAATCTCTTCTTCGGTTGTGATGCACATCAAGTCTTAAATGCGGGAAACTAAAGTTCAATGCCTCATAGTCATCCGAAGCCACGACTAGCCAGAAATCCGCTCTGGCGCTCCCTTTTACAGCTTTCGATTAACATATACGATGTCGAATTCGGATAATAGCATCCGCCATCGAGCCATCCTTCTCGTTAGTCTTTGGCGCTTCCATTAAGAACTTTAATGGGTCTAGCTTGGATATCAACCGGTAGTATGGTACAACATGTCTTTGTCGAGCCGCTTGGTAGCCCAAACTAGAGCACAACACAGCTTCTCAGATCTTTGGTACCGCCGTGTTTCGCAATCATTGAATTTCTGCTTAGGTAATAGATGGCTTGCTCTTTTTCTTGACTCATCGTGTTGCCCAAAGTACACATCCCATTGAATTCTCGAAGACCGTTAAGTAGAGATTAGTGGTCGACAGTCATTGTGCGACTAAAATTGGAGCGTTTGTCGGTACTTTTTGATCTTTTCTAGGGCTTTTTGACATTCTTCATCCCATACGCCAGGATTATTTTTTCTAAGAAGTCTGAAGACCGGGTCGCATTGATTGGTTAATTGGGAAATGAAACGAGAGATATAATTTAGCCTCCCCAGGAAACTGCGGACTTCCTTCTGCGTGCGGGGTGGTGAAAGGTCTGGATGGCTTTCACTTTATCGGATCAATCTCAATCCCTCTTCTGCTTACTACGAACCCCAAGAGTTTTCCAGAAGTAACGGTGAAGGTACACTTGGCAGGATTGAGCCTCAGTTGGTACTTCCGTAGTCTTTGGAATAGTTTTCTCAAATTCTGTAGGTGCTCTTCCTCTGTTCGGGATTTGGCAATCATATCATCCACGTATACTTCTATTTCTTTGTGCATCATGTCATGGAAAAGAGTCACCATTGCCCTTTGGTATGTTGCCCCTGCGTTCTTTAGCCCAAACGGCATCACTTGATAACAAAAAGTGCCCCACATGGTTATGAATGTGGTTTTCTCCATGTCGTTAGGATCCATCTTTATCTGGTTGTACCCTGAGAAGCCGTCCATGAAGGAAAACCATGAATGTCCTGCGGTGTTGTCAACCAGCGTGTCAATATGTGGCAAAGGGAAGTTGTCTTTAGGTCTAGCTCGGTTCAGATCCCTATAATCTACACACATGCGAACTTTCCCATCTTTCTTTGGTACTGGTACAATGTTTGCAACCCATTCGGGGTATTTGGCTACCTCAAGAATCCAGCATCAAATTGCTTTTTCACTTCTTCCCGGATCTTTAACAACATATCCGGCCTCATTCTCGAAGTTTTTCTTTGTCTTGGTTTTGCACTCCGATTTTGTTGGCAATTTGTGCACCACTATGTCGGTATTCAATCCCGACATATCTTGATAAGTCCAGGCGAAGACATCCTTGAATTCCTGAAGTAGGACTATCAGTTCATGCTTGGTTTTTGAGGAAATAGTCGTTCCTATTTTTATTTCTTTTCTCGCTTCTTCATCCCTAAGTTGACAATTTTGTTTCTTCTTGGTGAGGCATAATCTGCCTTTCTTTCTTCAGTAATCCACCATTCTCTTTAACTCTTCGGGACCTCAATTTCTATTTCATCATATCCTCCTCAATTTCCTCTCGAGACCTCGGGGCATTGAAATTTACTCGAGATTGGATCCGGTATCATTCATATCGTCAATCATGAGTGACTGCATTAAATGAGAATGAATTGTATTGGGAAAGAGACGGCTTTACATGAAGGGAATGAATATGAAGAATGCATGAATGGAATAAACGAGACTTTGGTCATTTTTAAGAAAGTGGGGATATTTTCATTTCAATCAAAAAGTTAACATAGGTGCCCCATACAAGAGATCCCCATTGTCTATGGGCAAAAACAAAAGGTTGATTCGAGCATTACTCGATCTATTCTAAAAACTACAGGTAGATCAATGCAGCTCCGGTTATCAGTGTTTCCCGGGATGGCAAGGGCGGATGTTGGTCAACATTTTCTTTGTCGCGTCCTTTTCAGCTATCATGTTGATGTACATCCCCTCAAATGATTTACTGAGTATTTCCTCCTGGTTAAGTTCATCATTTTTCTTCATTGCCTCTCCAATATCTTGACCTGGCTGGTAGAACCCTCCGGAGATGAAAGTGGCTTTCAAACTAGGAAAGGACATCGACCTCCACGAAATGTCTTCTCCTTTAGATCTGGCTTTTCTTTGCTCCTCCTTCCTCTTATACTCCTCTTTCTTCTGTTGGACACTTGGTTGGTAACCCAGCCCGAAACGATCCTTCTTGGTTATCATATTCTTGGGTCTCAGGTTTCCTTGTAATTTCTTCCCCAGCCCTTTTCCTATTTTGGCTCGGCCCAGAGTTTCTGCGACGGTCATCTTAGTACAATTAGATAACCTGGGGTAGGGGATCCGACTTCCCTCTGAAACGAATGTGGCATTTACTAGTTCTAATGTTCGGAACGAGCATTCTGCAGCATCTTCATCATTTTGAATGTAGGGGGTGTCTGATGTCACAGAAGCAACAAATTCATGCTCTGCTTCTACGGTGACCAATTTGCCTTCAACTACAAATTTTAATTTCTGATGCAATGATGATGGGACAACTCCTGCGGAGTGGATCCACGGTCTTCCCAATAAGCAGCTGTAAGTTGGTCTTATGTCCATTACCACAAAATCGATCACATATTCAGTTGGTCTGATCAACAGGGGCACCTCAATTTTCCCCATTGTTCCTTTTTGCATACCATCAAAGGCTCTTACCGAGTTGTAGCAAGGCTTTAGGTGCGAACCATCTATTGGCAATTTTTGCAGGGTCACCATAGGCAAGACATTTAATGCTGACCCGTTGTCGATCAGTACGCCTGGTAATACATACCCTTTGCAGTGGGTAGTGATATTAAGGGCTTTGGTAGACCCCATTCCTCCCTCTGGGATCTCATCATCACTGAATGTGATATGATTATAGGCGGTAATATGCCCCACTATCATGTCCAGGTTTGTTACAGAAATGTCCTGGGGCACAAAAGTTTGATTCAGCACTTTCAATAGCGTCTCCCGATGCTTCTCTGAATTCAAGAGTAATTCTAGCACTGTGATCCTGGCCGGTTGTTTCCGTAGTTGTTCCACTATGCTGTACTCGCTATGTCTCAAGAACTTTAGAAATTCTTTGTCCTGGGCCTCAGTTACCGGTTCATTTATCTTTTGGGGAGGTTCTTCTCCAAATATCTGCGTAGGGCTAACTGCTGTACTCTTCCCCTTATCTTTTTCAGCCGCTTTCAAAGCCTCGGAGGAATAACATCGGCCGCTCCTTGTGAAATGGCCTGCCTCACCAACGTTCACATCGTTCTGGCTTTGTTGGTCTTCCAGCGTAGGCTCTTTTACCTGTCCGTGTTCTGATTTTTCTGGCATGGTCACATTCGCGGCATAATTCCAGGGAATTTGTCGCATGTCTTTGAATGGGAATGGAGATGGTGCTGAAATGACGATCTTGGGATTTATCTTGCTGGTTTCTCCTCGGGAGACACCTGCATTTCCTGTCCTGGGAGAGATGATAAAAGGTCTATCCTTCCCGTATCTAGCTTTGGGGCTATCTGGCATGTGTACGTCTGATCCCTTCCCCATGGGTACCTCAAAGAATTCAATTTGTTTTTCATTCATCAACTTCTGCACCAATTTCTTGAACTCTTCACATTCTTGGATGTCATGCCCTTCAGTCTGATGGAATTCGCAATACTTTCCACATTCCTTCTGCCTTATTATCATGCCTTTGTTGATCACACGAGCCATGCATAATTGTTGAAATACCCACCGTAAAGGAGACTTGATTTCTGACACGTCATCCTTTATCCTCCTGGTAAAGCATTGTTCTATGACGTTTACCCCTCTGCTCCCATGATTGGGCAGCAGGTTGTTGGCTACACTTGGCTCTTCAAACTTCAATATCCCAGAATCGATTAAGTTCTGTACAAGCTTTTTGAAGGCAAGACAGTTCTCAGTGGGATGTCCAGGGGTACCGCCGTGATAGTCGCAATGCGCGCTTGGATTATACCAAGGCGGGAAGGGTGGATTGACAGGATTAACGATGTATGGTCGGACCAAGTCTGCTTCGTACAACTGGGAATAAAGCTCTGAGTATGAAACAGGTAGGGGAGTGAAAGTTCTCCTCTCTTTATCCTTTCTGGTGACTCTCTCATCTCTTTGATTCAAATTTTGTGTTTTTCCCACAGGTGCTTGTGGCTGTGAGACTGTGAAGTTCTTCGGGGATGTATAGGTGCTGGTGGTGTTTACTTCATTTCTCTTGTTATACTTTCGAGACCCTTCCCCACCATCTATTCTGCCGCTCTTGATTGCCAGTTCGAGAGACTCCCCAGTCCTGATCAAGTCGGCAAAACACTGTGTTGTGTTATTAATGAGGCGATCGAAAAGTGCCCCTTTCAGAGTATTGACAAATAATGGCGTGATTTCATGCTCCGGGATAGGTGGCTGGATTTGGGCGGCCACTTCTCTCCACCTTTGGGCATATTGTCGCAAGCTTTCATTTGACTTCTGCCCCATATTTTCTAGCATAATTCTGCTAGGGATCATGTTTGTTACATGTTTGTATTGCTCGGAAAATGCTTTAGACAGATCTTTCCATGTTTTAACATTCGCTTTGCTTAACTGAGTATACCAACGTAACGCCACTCCAGTTAGACTATCCTGGAAACAATGGATCAGTAGCTTTTCATCTTTATGGTAAGCCGCCATTTTTCTACAATACATCGTTATATGTGCAGAAGGACATGTGGTTCCGTCATATTTATCGAACTCTGGTGTTTTGAATTTTGGCGGCAGGACAAGATCAGACACCAGACTTAGGTCACTAGCGTCATTTCCTGATTCTTCATTTGATTGTAACGCTTTAAATTTTTCTTCCATGAGGCGAAATCTTTCTTCCCACTTCTTTTCTACCTCGCTCCTGATCCTTTCGACCATGTTTAGGTCCGGCACTTCTTCTTCATAAAATGCTTCAGTATCGAGGGGTTGAGTCTCAGGAGCCCCTATTTGGAAGCTGGAAGACATTCCTGCAGGGTCAATATACACCTTCCTAGTCTGGTTTGGTGCAGTTGGTTGAACCTTGAAGTGAGCCGGGGTACCTTCTGGTTCTGGAACATTTTCTCCTTCTACTCGTTTGGCAAGACTTTTTGCCAGCAATGCAGTTATGTCAGATACTATAGATGTTTGTGACTGTGCAATCTGATCACTAAGGCTTCTCTGGGCCTCTTCAAGCCTTAACTCGAGCTCTCTTTGCCCTCTTTCTAGACTGATTATTCTTTCTTCCATGAGATTTCTTTGTAGCCGGGTAAAGTATAGGTGATGAATGATTGCGGGTTAACTACATACAATGCCACAATATTCATATTGTTAATATGGTTGTAAAAAATAAATGCATGTACAATGATGCAAATGTTATGATGCAAATGCAAGAATACATGCAGACAAGGTACTGATTCCGCTGGTAATCACCCTTTTGAATTACTTCCACGGGAATTAAAGGGTCCTGATTACAACAAAATTCGTGTTACAAAGTAAAGATCCCTAGTACAAAAGATCTAATTATAACACAGAGTCTTATAGATAGACTATAGCTCTATCTCCTAACTTTCCAATTGCCTTGAGCAGCTTGAGGAACCTAGGAGCTTCTTCCATTCCCGGGGCTATAAAAGGTCGGAGTGTCTCAGCCTCGATAGCTAAATCATTTACATGTTTGGCGACCTGCTGTATGTCCATCATTAGGTTTGCATAGTACTGGTCTCTGTCCTGTACCATTCGAGCAGCGTCGCGTAATCTCTTCTGCCAATAAGTTTCTCCTCCGGCTGCAGCCTCCTCGAATACATTAATTCTTTCCTTGTAATCCTCCACAGTTGCTTCGAGGGACCCGATTCGTGCTTGTAACATACCGACTTCGCGTTCTCTTTCTTGCAGCTCAGCGAAATTATTCCTGTGGCAGTACATTCGAAGTGAGTGTTCGACTTCCGCTACTTTTCCTTTTAATTCATCATTTTGACTTTGGCTTTGCCCTAATTTTTGAACAGTGACATCGTACAGTTTCTGCATCTGTAACAGTCTATTTTGACTATTTACAGATTTTCTTTTCCATGCGGCGACACTTTCTCTCTCATGATGAACAGCCTGTTTTCCCTTGCTGATTTCTTGTCTGAATCTTTCTTTCTCTTGATCAATGGCCTTCTTGGCGGACCGTTTTTCTTCCTCCATAGCCAAACGGTAGCTTTCAATCTCTTTCTCGATCGCTCTTTTGTTAATTTCTCGTTCTTCTTCCACCAAACGGATGCCGTTCATTCTTTCTCTTTCCACAGCTATGAACTGACTCCAGCCGGCCTTTTGTATTTTTGCCTGTAATAGGAGGGCATCTTTTTGATAAAGAGTATTCTTGTCATTCAAATCTGCATTTAATTTCTTCAGTTGCCTAATGATCCCATCCCGCTCGTCAACTTCTAAGCTTGCTTTATAGAGTTCGCTCGCATGTTGGGTCTGTTGAATGTCCATTTTCTTTTTAACTTCCTCGAGTTCACTCCTTAAGATATCGGCTTCGGACGGTACCACCCTTGTAAGCTCTTCGAGTGACACTGCTGGTCCTTGATCAGATTCAGGAATCACATTATTAACCCTCAAACGTCTCCAAAGATCGTAATCTGGGGTAGTCATGTGCTCGGTATCTCCTTCCACCCTGATCCGATAACAATGATCCCAGGCCCTCATGATGGTCTGAATTTTTCCTTTGAACTCTCCTTTGAAAAGAAATTCAGTTTGGCTTAATCCGGCGGTATTGGGAATGAACTGTCGTGATCCGAACTGCCGAGACACTAAAAGTAGAGCACAAGCGATCCCTCCATGCAATCCTAACATCATCAGCCAGTTGAAATCACCACAACTGTATAGAAAATAATTAATTTTACCGAGCCATGGGACCCTCCATGCTATATCTTCATCTTGAATGTTCCTGAAGAAACTGGTCCACATTTTTGTTTTCAAATCTTCTCGCCATTCCTTTGCTAAGTATTCTCGTAAAGGCGAAAAACCTTGGAAGGATATCCCCGGCAGGACTCTTGTCGGCGTCTTCCACATGTGACTCTGAATCCATACTTGTAATAGCTGTGCGCAGCCTCGAAAACGTCCTTCTTCATGCTTCCGGCTAGCGTTTAAGGAAATGAAAGTCTCGACCAAGATTGCTGGTACCGGGTTTGCTTTCCGTTTCACCCGCTCAAACAAATCCAGAATGGCTATGTCAATGTTCCCGAGTACTCTGGGAAAGATCACCAAGCCATATATTCCTAAAGCAAATAGGTCCATTTTCTTTTCCTTGTCTGGATGTGTCGATATGATGTCCCGAATACTCTCCCATGCAAAGACTGTATTATCTCCTCGGATTTGAAGGAGGCCACTAACCCAATCGTCACTCATTCCTGCAAAGGTTTTGAGTTTAGCAGTGTAATTCTGATTCCTTGGAGGCTTTGGGTAGATCCAATCTTCCTGGATACTTTTCTGGTTAAGTAAAGCAGTGTATTCTTCTACCGTAGGCATCATGTCCTGCCCATTAAAGGTGAAGCAGCAAAAAGCCAGATTCCAGAACTGGACTATAGCTCGGAGTAGGGGCTGGTTAATCCGAACATATAACAGTTGTGCGATGTCGCCATAACTATTGCAGAACAAGTCTTGTAGTCTTCGGTCCCATCTTTCCCAAATGCTTTGAAGATCCCACAAGTCATTCTGTTGAAGACTCACATAAGTGTATCCTGCTATTATGCGTTCGTTTGGCAAACTGTCTCCTTGGATTTTCTGATTGACTTCTTACCAATGTCTGACTGATAAATTAATCTCTTCTTTCCTAAGACACCTTTTTTCCATGGTGAAAGACTTCCTGATCAGGCAAACCACTTGACCCAGTACCTTTATGCGATGCAAATGAAATGATGTATGAGAAAAAGAACAAAAAGCGAAAAGAAAACAAGTCAGTACCAGATAAAATTGATAAATATATAAATAAAATGACAAAATTGAACAAAAATAAACACACAAAACAACCCTATTTATCCCGTCTAAAACCTAAGGTTATCCGCATGGCTCTAACAGGGTGGGTTTCTATGTTCTCTACATGCAGTTTTGGTTCTAGGAGGTACCCGAATTGTCCTTGCTGTCCCCCTACTAAGGGTAGCAAGGCCCCGATCATCACCCATTATAGGCTCCTTTCAACGGGTTCAATTCGGGGGACCCATTCGCTTATGCCCGTTTGAAGGAACGATATCCTTACGAAAGCATAAGGTACTCGAGCCCCGAAGGTACTTGCTAGGCCCATGCGGAGAACGATATTCCATGAAAGCATTAGCGTTTTCCCCCCACTTAAAAAGACGGGTTTATATGCCATATTTTAAATGCGTTAAAATAAACGCGCAATTATGACCGAATGTTAATTTAATAGTTACTTTAATCTGGAATTTCCAATATTAGTAAAGCGGTAATTATTTTAAAAGCTTGACTCTCATTTGTTTTTTTTTCGAAAAAACAAAAATGTCCCCAGCGGAGTCGCCATCTGTAGCGATGTCCCTTTTTTTGGTATTGTATCGCTAAAATAAAAACGTGGCTTTTTCGAATGTTTTTTTGAAAGGTATTTGGATATAAAATATTTATTCCGTGGGGGTTTACAAAAACCTCATAAAAATGGAGTCGCCAACGGCCACTTAGGTAGGCCGGACACCATAAAACCAGAGATTCAAAAAGACAGGGTTCGGGAGTCGGTTACGGATGGGGAAGGATTAGCACCCCCACACCGCCCAAAAATTGGTACTTTAATAATTACCGCTTTATTAATATTGGATTTTCCGGATTAGAGTGACGATTATTTTAAATTTCGGTCATAATTGCGAATATATTTTAAGGGTCCCGTTACCCGAGAATAAACGCCCAACCACTATCACTACGCTTGATCTTTGGCCCGTTTACGTTCGGATAAAAGGACTCGCATTAACAAGTTATATCTTGATATGCAATCTTAGTGGCAAGAACGTAAAACATGGCAAAATATTTAAACATAATAAATATTGACATACCAGAATACTAATTTAACATGAATGATATTTTAGACTAAAACATGTATATATATACATATTATTCTAAATAATAGATAAAAACAACTATCATGTGTCAAAATAACAAGGCAGGAATAAGTACATATAGACGAACAAATATTTTAAAAAGACATGCATACTGGTAATAAAACATATTTCAACATATATGAACAATATATTATACATGAAAGAAGGCACATTAACTCGTAACCTAAAAACCAAGGAAACATGCAATACGTAAAATATACAAAACATGCTTTTTTTACGAATCAACTAGAACATAACATGCTTCAATACGACTAATCAGATAAAAACATGAATGTCATACTTAACACATATATATACATATAAACATAAAATACGAGTCATATACGAGAGACATAAAATAAAATGATATCAATATATACGATTACAATACGAACAATAATATTTAAAGAAAAACAGGATGAAATAAAAGAAAAACAAAAGTCAGTGGCAGAAATTAAAGAACAATAATATATAATTTGGGGACGAAATTGCGAAACAAACAAAACCTAAAAGGACCAGAATTGTAATTAGACCAAGGGGCAGACCCAAAGTGAAAAATTCAAAAACGCGGGATGGTTAAGGGCGTAATTTTACCATTCGGAAACTGATTCGGTGTAATTTAGGGACGAAATTGTAACTTTTTGAAATATCAGAGGGACTGGGATTGTGATTATACCATGCGGCAAGACAAAAATGAAAATGTTGAAAACGCGGTGGGATTAAGTGTGTAATTTACCCATTTCAAAAATAATAATAACTATAAAAAGCCTATTTTTAGACCGAGACCCATTTTCCCCTTCTTTGTTTCATTTTTCGGTTTTCATAACCCAAACCGTTCTTCATTTTCTCTCAAATGTTCTTATGAAAACCCGAATCCGCGGCGGCCGTCAGATATTCTCACCGCGCCGCCGCTAACGCTAATCGGCGCCGGTAGGCTCCCAAAATACACCAAAATAACCTTCTTTTCGTCCTCAACATGAATCCGTGGTTGGATTCAAAGGATACGCCCCTATTTGTCGTAGATCTAGGAAATACGAACCCTCAAAAAAACATTTTTTAGGCCAAAACACAAATACAAGGGTCTTCTCCTCCCTTTAGTTCACAGATCGGCTTGTAGAAGCCGAAAGGCTTATCACCGAGGGAGGAAAACCCACAAACGACTCGGTAAGACTACTCTCCTCTTTTATTTCTGTTTTTTTTTTGTTAATCTTTTGCATATGCATGTAAAAAAACAAGTAAAAAAAAAAAAGAGACAAAAATTTACCACTGGACTGCCTTTTGATTATCTTCGATGTTTACAACTTTCAGGGTTTTTTGTATTACAAGATCTCTGTTTTTTGTTACTACCCTTGTTCTCTCTTTTTTTTTTCGCTAATCCTTTTTTTGCTCCTAATCCCCGTTACAAAAGCCCCGTTTCATATATATCATTGCCTCTGTTTTTTTGGTTGCAAGTTGCATCTTCCTTTTTCAGATCTGAACTGACACCTTGCTTGTTGTCTTTGGCATAATCTGAACGCGGGGACTGAATATCGGCGCGGTGACGGTGTGGTCATTCTGCCAGCGGCCAGACGCGTTTTCGGCCGTTAGATCAGATCTGATCTAACGGTCGAGATGGCTTGAAGAACGATCGGCCTGGATGAAGCCTCGATTTAATGAGACGGCCTCAGATTTCGCCACGTGGAGCTCCGCAGTCGAGGAGTCAGAACGCGTGGATCTTACGCGCGCGTGGGATATTAAAGCGTCCGCGCGTGGACCACACGCGTGCGTGGCACTCGAACGGTCCATACGTGTAGAACACACGCCTGGCAGATATTTTGGACCTTGGTTGCATCGTGGCCGTTGGATCAGATCTTGATCCAACGGCCCACAGTTACCTGCACATTGTAATTAAATGGGATTCAGATTTGGGCCAAACGGGCCTTGTAATTGAACTTGTAATTGGACTTGGACTTCATGTTTATTTGGGTTTAATATATATTTAATTTTTCATTTTACCAGCCCAATAATAGTATAATTATAACAGCAATACATGTATATACGAAAATATATACTTATATTATACAATCATTAATTAATATAATATTCTAGTATACGTATAATCATACATAAAATTAACATAACATCTATATATTAATCAAATACGCTTATACTCTAGATACATACGCGACATACACACACCCTTAATACGTATACATAGCTTATACATGCACACACCACCTTATATTAGTAACATTCATATAATAAATATACATGCAATATTAATATATTTACGAGTAAAAATGAGTGATTACAATATGACGTATGAGGAGGAACCAATACAAGTATTGGCAAAGAAAGTTAAGAGGCTTCGAAACAAGAACGTTCCCCTAGTTAAGGTACTTTGGAGAAGTATCAAGATCGAAGAAGCTACATGGGAACCAGAAGAGACCATGAGGAATCAATACCCATATCTCTTCGGTTCAGGTAAAAATTTGAGGACAAATTTTCTTAAGGGGAGAGTTGTAACACCCCAAAACTGGGCCTAGTCAGAATTCAATTTCGGCAACCGGAGATTTTGCAATGGGAAGTCAAATTATAGTATTAACTTTTGACCAAGTGGGAAATTATTGGTTTATTGAATCCAGTTAAGTATTGATAGTGATTAAGGATCCCATTGTAAACATTGAAACCTGTTATAGTGACTAAATTGAGAAAATTGAAAGTTTGGGGGGTAAAAGTATAAGAAGTAAAGTGTTGAGGGACTAACCTTGCGATTAGCCCCTCTTCAATCCGAATCACCACATACATGGGATTAAGAGAAAGGATTTCTTCATTGTAAGGAAAGCTTAGCAATTAAAAATTAAAGGAATTGAAAAGAAAGAAAAGATAGCCATCGGTGAATTGCTTTCTATTCTTACCATCAATATCTTCTTCTTTCAACCACACACCTCAAGCAAGAACCTCCATTGTTGGTTAGGGAAGCTTGTAGTTTCTTTGATTTCATGATTTTAATTCAATCCTAGTGATTGGGTAAGCTATAATCTCTTATCGGCCTATTGATTCCATGATCAAATCTATGTTTAATTCCAAGTTTATAAAGTTAGGAACCCTAGAATTTCTTAGGGATTCAAGGCTTAATCTTTATTGCTTTTCATAGCTAATAAGTTGCTATGAATCTATTATCGATATTGAAATCCTTGTCTCCTTGTAGCTCAAGATAACCAAGGTGAAGAATCACCAAATCCCTCTAATTCCACCAAGCTCAAGAATAAAGGAATTATCATCCGAGAGTCTTGAAGCCTCAGAAGTATCGGTGAGTGTAGTCGGAGTCTCATGATTGGCTAGGTGCCTATCTTGGTTTCACTGTATTGGTCTATTGCATTTCCATCATTGGAATCAAGGTATGGATATATGAAAACCTTGTTAAAGGTATCATTGGTAAGCTTATTACACTATCAAGTTGATTATTGAATCACTGCATTGTCATTAATATAATTGAAACATTGAGAAAGGCCATATTGATCATGGTATATTGTTAAAGCTACATTGATATTGTCATGGCTATCGTTATTGTTATTGTTATCGATATTGTTATTGTTATTGATATTGGCCTAAGTATTGAATCCTTGGATACGAATGGACATGGGATACAATTCGCATGCCATAGAATTCATGAGCTCATTGGTACGGAGTGGACTACGGTCCTTGAGCTAAGGTTCTATATGGCGATGTTGGCGGGATGTGTTAGTGTTGGTCTTATTGGCGATGTTGGAGGATATTGACCATTTATTGTTGGCGATGTTGGTTGGGAATTCGCGTATCCATATTTACATGTTGATCCAAGGAAAATAAGTTATTGCAAGTATTGTTAAAATATAATTTGAGATGCATTTATGATGATATCCATGTTAGTGATTTTATTGTTATTCTTTCCATTATTGTTGACTACCTCACTAGGCTATATAAGCCTAATGCATCTCATTTCCATGCATTTTCAGGTTGAAAGTTAGTTGGATCAAGGACCGGAGCAAGGACATTTTTAAAGCAAGTCACCAAGTTAAATGTAATGTAAACTTTGTCCTTAAACTCCTAGAAAGGTCGCATAGGGTCTAGACAAGTTAGTTTAGCCCCATTTTGTATGTACATAAGGTTCACCATGTTGAATGAGTTAAGACATGAAATATGGCATGTTAGTGTTTTGACAAAATTGGTAAAATGGCCTAAAATGCTCTAATAAGGGAAAACTTAATAAATGGATTTGTCTTGTTGGTAACATTTGGTAAATGTTAGACAAGGTTAAGACCTTTAATTTGGATAAAAACTAGACAAAATATGATATTAAAGACACGGGCGTACCAGTACGGGTGGTGTCGTACTGGTACTGATAGGCAGTTTTAGGGTAATGTTAACCTAAGCGTACCGGTATGGGTGATGTTGTACCGGTATAGGCATGAAAATTTGGTATAGGGTATTTGGGTGTACCGATACTGATATAGGGGTACCGATACGCCAAATCAACACTAGGATTTTTGTATAGCAAGGGTACCGTATAGATATCCATTGGCAAGCTCAATTTGGGAATTTAGGGTTAGCGTACCGGTATGGTGCTGGACCTGTGCCGATACGAAGGGCATCGAATCCTTGTACAAGAACAATATGTTGTGTACTGATACATGATTTAGGTTTGAAAGAAATTATTTTAAGGGCGTACCGGTATAGCTTCATGAGTATCGATACATATACAGGTGAGTTAGTTAAGTTAGTTACCTAGTTTTAAAACCTAGCAAAACAACCACTGAATCAAATATGGACTAATTGAAAGTATAATTGGTTTCCGAATACATAGAAATTTTCTATACAAGATAATAGTGCATGGAATTTCACATTGGTACCCTAATTATTGATAAGTACTTGAAATTTGCATAAGTTATCAAATGGTCCTGTAATCATAATCTGGATGAGTTTGCATTGACCATAGCCAATCATTGCATTGAATCAACATTATTAATTCACTGTTCATAGTTCAAGTCATTGAAGTTAGTAACCGTTCACCGTATTGTTCATCGATAATGCTTTCTGACCCAGATTCCTACCAGACCGGGAAAGGGGTGTTACAAGTTTGTTTCCCTTTATCTATTCTATTCATCATTCTTCATGCGTAGTTATTGTAAGAGCTATAGAGAGAGGCTTTTAACTATTTATTTGTGGCTTAATATCGAGAGAGTTAGGTTAAACAAATGTGAACAGTGGGGCTAAGCTGTTAACATAGTCTTAATCTGGCTTAAACATAAGTTTAGGGTTTTAATGGCTAAAAGAGAGTTCTTAAACAAATAATAAAGTTATTAGGGCTCAAGTAGACTTGCATCACTTTAACTTCAATATTTTTAACTTCTAGGCATCAAGAGAGTCAAAAGTGCATTAGAAAATCCTGTCGAGCAGATAAAGATATTAATGGTTTACGCATATATGTATTGCTAGTTGCTATATCATTACAATAAGTAATTAAGTAGATATCCTTAGCAATAAAACTAGCTTCTATAACACCCCGATTTTGGGCCTAGGAGTTTTCTAGGTCGATTAGACGGTCCGATGGACCGGATTAGAGGATTCGAGTTAGTTTCGGGATTAATTTGAAATAAATATTTTTGAGTGAGAAAAAATATGGAAAAATATTCTAAAATCATTATTTAATACATAGATGATTTTGGTAAAGTCAATTTTACAAAAAGAAGTCTTGAAAAGTAACATTTTGGGACAATAACCAAAATATAAAGTTTTAAAACTGTTTTTAGTGACTGTTTTGTAAAAGGGTCAAAACTTAGAATCTTTAAGGAGCTATTTGGCCAAAGTCTAATATCAGACTTTTCTCTTTAATTGGATATTTTAAAAGGTTTTAAACAGATATAAATAGGCTTGGAGAATTAATTTTTAATTAATCTTCAAAAGTAAACTTTACGTAACTAACTTTTTTCTAAAAGATTTTCTCTCAAATTCTCTCGAGCCAAACACTCTTTTCTACTTCAATTTTCTCAGGTAACTATTTGATTTCAACATTCTTTTATTTCCAAATGAGTTCTTAATGATTTTCTAACAAAACCTTATTGATTTGATGTAACACCCTTAACGTATACTCGTATACCGAATATACACTAAAGATGTTGCTGAATTATTAAGAAAACATGACTTGAAGATTTTTTTTATACCAAACCTTGTCTTGTTGTTTAACCCTTCATCGGTTTTTTAAATTGAAAACTACGTCAGTCTATAGCAGCTAGTTTCAACCCTGAATTATTTTAGAAAATTTATAAATATGTTACTGAAATAAAAATATAATTCAGGGAGAAAACTATGTACCCTGCCTAGACCCCTTCTTGAATTTAAAATTCATATGTGATTAGGGTTAAACTAGATTTAACTATGTCATAAATCATAATCATTTGTAGTAAAACCATATTCTGAGTCCCTACACTCATAATTAATGTGTAAATACATTATAACTTAAGTTTACAAAACATTTACATCTTTTAAACCTACATACATACAAGTACATGCCCGCTAGATAACAACCATAATTTAAGATGTACATACCGTGCTTACTAATGTAACTTGACTTTCCAATTAATAGTTCCTTCATGCCCTTCTACGTGGGAGAACCTACGTGTGAAATAACACACGCTAAGTACGAACTTAGTGAGGCAATAATCTTATTTAACAAATATAGAGTAAAGTAATACTTATTTTATGATATCATATCAAGTTCTCTACCTAAGATAGGATAGTTCTATCAAGGGTTCCATAGTCTCTAGATTTTCATGTATATTTCATAAGTTCCTAACTTACTCATGATTTCAATGTTCTATAATCATAAAATCAATCATATACATGGTATATTTCGTATAAATAACATAATTCACATAAGCAACATGATTCACATACACGACATGAATTTCATGCATAACATGATTTATATACATGAAATGGTTCATATATGTAATGAAATTCATATTCATGGCATGATCCATCTGTGTAACATGATTTTCATACGTGGCATATTTCAATTTTATGACATGGTTTTCATACGTGGCATGATTCATATACGTTTTTTCATTCATATACATGACTTGATACATGTACATGGAATAATTCATATGCATGACATAGTTCATATACGTAACATAATGTGTATACGTGGCATGATTCATATGCATAACATATTTCTTATACTTGTGACATACTTCGTATACATGACATAATTTATGTGCTTAGCCTGATTCATATACTTGGTATAATTCATATACATGTCATGCTTTATATACGTGTCATAATTCGTATATTTGACATATTTCATATACATAACATGGTTCATATTCATGACATGTTTCATATACATAACATGATTCATTTACGTATCATGATCCTTTTGTCATTGCCTAAAGTACGCTATATGAGATCGAGGTACGCGAATCATCTTGTAATGTCACCGTAGTGTCAAATGTGAACGTGAAGATGAGTACGTACTCGGGGATGCTCTTTGCTCCCTATAAACATAAAGCACCTCGATAGTGCACTCGGGCACAGTGGGCGTAGATCCCCAGGGTGCATGTGACACAATCATTTTGTCACAATATCTTTTTCATAACTTGAACATAAGGGTGCAACTGCTAAAGACTCTATGGCATGCCAACTATACCATGGACTCTCATACTCAATACTTGGGCATTTCTTTTATTGTCAATCAAACATCGTAATCAATCATATAAATAAACATTTCATATCACATGCTTCATCATATATAAACATATTCATGGCAATATAGTTCAACATACATATAAGGCAATACTATAATTGATGTATTTGATTGATCTTCATTATGGATATATTTTGATGGGTTCTTGATTTGATTATAACATGATTTTGATGTTTGATAATTTTAATAAGTTGGTTTTAACATTGGAATCCCGAAACTAGGTGGATCTCTAATTTCCTAGGTTGTTAGTTATGAGTTTTTGAGGCGTTGTGGATGTTTAATGTATGCTGGAGGTATAAGGGTGTGGTAATTGTGTTTTTGGATGTTAATTGATGTTAAGTGAAGGTTAAGATTCGTGGTTTGTGGTTGGGCTATGTTTGTAGTTGTTTTGGTGTTGTGTTCGGTTGTTGTTGTTGTTGGGTAATTGAGTGGAGATTGATGAGGTTTGGTATAGAATGTTGTTGCTGGTTTGTGAATGCATTTTAATGCATTGGATCCTTGGTTTTGTTGTGGAAAAGCAGGAGAGGTTTGACCTCAAGATTGAACGGGTGTTCTGGAAGCTTTGGAGGCATAATTACCGTATCGGCAAGCGGGGTTTTGCATGTCGGTGAGTGAGAACTTGGTTTACAGCTTTTCAAAGGTTTGAAAGTTGTGTTTGGGAGCTTAGAATAAGCTTGAAATGTTGGTCTAAGCTCGAAAGTAAGTAAAGGATGATTTCTCCCTCGTTTTCGGTTTGGAAAATGATTTTGATACACTTGTTTTGATGATTTGGTTTCTTACTGTTATATGCATGGTTTGAGCATTATTTAATGCTGGAAAATGGTTTTATAATGATGACGATGCATTTAGAAGTAATGCATATTTTGATAATATTTTGAACATGGGTTAATGCATAGTTGAATGCATTGGATAAATGGTTTTGATTGATGCATATAAAAACAAGTGAGTTACTGTTAATGAAATGAATTATATTGGCAAATGATATGGTTTAAAATGTTATCGGATATAGGTGGCCGGCCATAGGATTGATAGTGCACTATATAAAGTCGCCTTGGATGTTGAGGGGTATATGTGTACCAAAAACTCCATCCAAGTACCCTAACGGTTGAGGGTTATATGGTACCAAAAACTCCCGTTAGTGGATTGTACATCTAACCGATGAGTGGTGTGGAGGGGTTTATGTGTACCGAAAACTCCACCACAAGTACCAAAATGGTAAGGGGTTTATGTGTACTGAAAACTCTCGTTGGTGGACTTTTGGATGATTCCGGTTGAGATATGGGAAGTGTCAAGGGGACACTTGTTGAATCCGTGTATCCGATATAGATTTTGTAAAGTGGAACTTGGTTTATGGCCACTTGAAAGCCAATATAATAAATGGTGTATCATGTTGATGGATTGTGATGTATAATGTGATTTATACATGGTTACTCTTTAAGCTTTGCATTGGGATTAAATGCATGGGAAGGCTTAAATTGAGGTATATATGATGATGTATAATGTGATTTATACATGTTTGCTCTTTAAGCTTTGCATTGTGATAGAATACATGGGAAGGCTTAAATTGAGGTATGCATATGGGATTATGCATGTGAATCCATGATACAGGATTACATATAGTGTTATGCATGTTTTGAAATGATTAAGTGCATGAAAAGAAAGGCATGATGTTTAACATGTTTTTGAAATGATGATGATTTCAATTGATGTTTGAAATGATGTTTTAAGTGATGATATGTTAAAGTGATGGTTTTAAAAGAAGTTTGTAAATGGTTTAGAAAACTGGTTTTGAAATGCATTGATGTGGCTTTGTTTTTTAGCACTCCTCACTAAGCATTATGTGCTTACGCTTTCTTTTTCCATCAATGTAGATAAGTAAGGTTCGAAGGCAGCAAGCAAGCAAGGGGAAAATCCAAGAGCTTTGAACAAAATCAAGTGTGGTTTTGGAATTAGACTTGTAGTAATAAAGGCAATGTGGTCAAATGTTGATTGGGAGGGTTGTTTGTTAAACTCCCTGTTTATGCAAGTTTTATATATTGTTTTGGACTTGTACGAAATCTAATATGCTTGAATGAGGGGTTTGGGGCAAGAATTAAATGTTGGGTAGAAAGCATGCCCATAGGTGAATGCATGATTCTTCCTTGTGTGTTTGTATGCCTAGCATGCTTGAGTATTGTGGAAATTATGCATATGTTGATGTATGATATTTATGTAATGTTTGGAGCATGTTTAAGTTGCCTTAGGATTGAAAAACCAGCCAAATTCTTCATTCTAGGCCTAGGGGTTTCGAAACCTGGCCTCTAGTTTCGAAACCTGTAGGCAAAATTTAGCTATGGGTTGCGGTACGCGAGGAGTCGTACTAGTACGGGTTTTAGGCTCTAGAAGCCTAGTTTCGAAACCTACAAGGGTGGTTTCGAAACCCCCTGCATAATCTAGCCCCGTACCAATTTGAAAACCCGTGTACCGATACCGAAGGCTGTTATTTTAGTTATAGATTCGTTTTAAGCTTTGAAATCTTGCGACTTGTCCTTGGTTGTTGTGTATGCAATTGGACGAGTTTGAATGGTCGTTTTAAGCTAAAATTTGACATGTGGCTATGAAAACTGACTAATTAAGGTTTGGTAAATCTAATTTTAAGTAAGTCATTATAGTTTTGTAGTTTTACATTTTGTTCCCTAAATATTTGCGTGCTTATTTAATGATGCAAATAAGCTTCGTTCGAGATGAAATTGCACGTGAATGATTTAAATAGACTTAATTAAAGGTTGGTAAACTCAATTTTGAAATTGGATCATAATCTTGGAAAAATTATATTTTAGTCCCTAAGCTTGAATCACGTGCTTTTAATACCTAATGTTTGTTCCGCTGGCCGCGTTAACCTCTTAGGGTATTTATTTGCATTTAGACAAGATTAAAAGAAAAAATGGACGTGTTCGAGTTAATATTTCAGGTTTTGCTTATGCAAAACCTAATGTAATTCGCTCGGTTCGGTCTGGCGTCTAGACTGTGTCGAGGGGGTTACAGCTTCCATAACTATCTGTTATTTGCCGCAACATCTGTTTGTCTTAATCATAGCTACCTTTACTTTAATTGTTTGTACTTTTGATAATTCAATAACAACCATTACTTGCAAAATCATTCTTAAGTTCGATAACTTCATAGTTATTGATCCAATCCTCGTGGGTTCGACACTCTATTCTATCACTTTATTACTTGATTCGATGAGTATACTTACTCTAAAATGCATCACTATTCGACAAGCATCCAGTTTTTGGCGTCGTTGCCGAGAATTGACAATTGATTGTTATGTTGTAATTACGCTTAAGATTTTATTTTTATTTGCATTTAATTTTTATTTTTTCTTTTATTCTCATGTACATTTCAGTGCATGACCAGAAGGTCCAACTCAGAACCCATTCTTCCATTCAACCAAGAGATCGATAAGGGAAAACTTTGTGAGAGATACGCAGAGAAAGAAGGAATATTGTAAACGAGATCAATGACTACAATGAGAACGAGCGTAACAATGGCGTACCACTAGTAGTTGGACGAGGACTTATTAAGAACTCAGCCCATAATACGGCCCATAATGGATAACAGGAGGACCCACCACCTCCCAAACCTAGAAGGCCTATCAGAGCTAACATTGAGCCCGTTAGCAACAATCTCAACCCACCAATCGTTGTGCCTGATCTGGGGCAGCTCACTTTGAGGTAAATCCCATTATATTCAACATGCTCAACTTAATTGGACAATTTGGAAGATCAGCAAAAGATGATGCTTGAGAACACATTCAAGCTTTCTTGGAAGTTTGTGACTATTTCAGACAACAAGGGATCCCTGATGATGCGTTGAGACTCAAACTTTTTCCCTACTCATTGGAAGATCGAGCTAGGACATGGTTGAAGACTTGATCCTCAAGATCTATTACATCCTGGGTTAACTTATACAACAAGTTTCTACACAGATATGATCCATCGAACGTGCACAATCCGAAGCACAACGATATTATCTTATTCACACAGTATGATGATAAATCTATGTACGAATGTTGGGACAGATACAAAGGCATGCTACACAAGTACTCGATCCTTAGATTTCATGATTGGCTACAAATCATGATGTTCTATAATGGCATTAATGCACCTGCATAGATGATGATTGACTCTTCAGCCAATGGTATTTTGCTTGACAAAGATCCTGAAGAAGCTTTTGAAATATTAGACCAGATAGCCTATAATGACTACCAGTTCCTAAGGAGTAGACTAAAGCTAGGTCCTAAGCCTTCTAGAACAATCCAATTGGATGATTCCCAGAGTGTAGCGGCTTAGCTCTCCACCATCACCAACCTGCTCAAGAACATGCAACCAACATCCAATGTCCGAGAAGCCAAGGTAATTCAATACACATGTGAGCACTGTGATGGGGAACACCAATCAAATGAATGCCCCCAGCAACAAGAATCTAGATGCTATGTAAGAAACACCAACCGCAACAATAATCCCTACTCTAACACCTACAACCCAGGGTGGCGGCAATATCCAAATTTTGGTTAGAGAGGTGACACAGGTAATTCATGAGTGTAACCAAATGCCACAACAGAACCTTCTAAATTCTAACAAAAGACTCAGAGGCAGAACCAGGGAGTTTCTAACTTTAACTCTAATTCCCTTGATTCTACATATCAAAATTTCATGAAAACTACATGAGTTATTATGTAGGATTAGGCAACACACTTAAAGAACCACAGTGACATGCTCACAATGCAAGTTTCCATGTTGCAAAACCAGTAATCGATCATGCAAAACAACACTATTTCCTTAAGGTCCTTGGAAACACATGTTGGGCAGATTGCCCATGTATTGAAGATGCGACCACAAGGAGGATTACCTAGTGATACTAAAGTCACTAAAGCCTTTAATGCAGAGCAATGCAATGCCATCACGCTGCATAGTGGCACTGTTAACTCCTTAAAAGTACTACTTTTCATATATATATATATATATTGATGTTCTTTTGCTTGACTTTGAGTACATATTTGTGCCTTTAGCTAGTTAAATCATGCATTTGCATTAAGGAGTTGAGGAACGTTTCTTTTGCTAGAGTGAGGGTGTATTTTCTTGTTTTGGTGGCAGATTAGGAGCAGGATAGGAGCAATTGGCAGAGCAGAGCGAAGGTTCAAAAATGAAATACCAAACACAGTTGTTTAAGCAGGGCGAGGATTGCCAAGCTCGGTTGGAAAAAGAATAAAGGCAGATGACATCAGCCCTAGTCAAAACCAGATCAACTCAAATTCAAAAGAGGATAATGCGCTTATCTTTAGTGCAACAAACTTTCAAATCAAAACCCAATCTAGGGTTTCCATGCATGCCTATTTAAAGCTGATGATGAGCCAAAGAGGGGAGATGAGAGGAGGCTACACCGTGGTGAAGGTTGAGAGGAAATTATGGTTCGACCAGGCTAGACTGAGAGCTTTGGAGCCATTGAAGGCGTGCATCGACGGACCCCATTCTTTGCTCATTTCTTATTCATTTTGTTTTTATAATGGTGTTTGTTGAAAATGATATGACATTGATGGTTCCCCCAACCATGAACTAATTTTCTTAAGTTGGTTGGGGATGTTTTTGTGATGAAATGCTCAGCTATTTTCAGCTTTTAATAATTGAATACTTTGGAATTTTTGTGTATCTTGCAAGTGCTTACTTTTCCTAAATTGTTTGCAGACGGAAATTGGCATTGCATGCATATTATCCCTTAATATCTTAACAGACTTGGGGGATAATGATTAATTGCCAAGATACTAAGGTGAGAAGCTTCGACAGAAGATGTTCAAGTGGATGAGCTTACTTCGAAAGTGAGTCTACCCCTTGGGTGTAAAAGATTGAAACTTAATCAAGTTGGTTAAAGAATAACATCACTATAGACATATAGGGGTTAATCATAACTAACTTAGGGTGTTGCTATCGACAAAGGCAATACTACTTAAAATCTGCTAGGCAAAAAAACCAAAGCTAAAGTTATTAATCGCTGGTATACCTAGTGTGAAATCCAAGCATCCCTTGCCAACGCTCATCACCATTTTAATACACTTGTTTGCCAAATTGCCTGAACTTTCTTTACATTTTTCTTAAATCATTTTTCTTAATCTTAAAACCCAAATTTCATACCAAACTCATTTATCCTAATTTGCAAGCAATTATCATGGCATTGAATTCCCGGTCAATCCTTGTGGATATGATACTCAGCTTAATGCTATATTACTTGCTGACCGTGTATACTTGCACGCAAAAAGACCTATACTTAGCACTATTATACTGGCATATTTACACTCAATCATCAATTATTTTCCAAGTGTTAGTCAGTCGATATGGCACCAATTGAATAAAGGTGACAAGTTTGGGGGAGGTTCCCTTGTTGATTCCACTCCAAGCAAGCCATCCACTAATGCTCCTACACCTAAGAAAATAATTAATGTGTCTGATATAGTGAGCGACCTTGCTACATGGAAATGATGACAAAGCTACAAATGCTGGTACATCTAGTAAACCAAACGATGAGCCCAGACCACCACCTCTATTCCCACAGCTCTTGAATGCTCAAAAACACGATGTCCAGTTCCAAAAAATTCTAAATATGCTTAAACAGTTGCACATCAAGAAAATAATAGTGGGTGAAGTTGAAATTGTTGTTACGGCGGGTGAATGTGTGGTTTTGTTGAGTGATTTACCACCCAAGATGAAGGACCCTAAAAGTTTTACCATTCCATGATCCATAGGCCATACCTACTCTGGCCATCTTTATGTGATCTCGGTACAAGTGTAAATTTGATGCTGAAATTTGTGTTTGCAAGACTAGGGATAGGAAGAGCTAAGCCAACATTGGTGATCCTTCAATTGGCTAATCATTCTCAAATTCGACCTGAGGGCAAAATTAAAGATGTGTTAGTTAAGGTAGATAGCTTTGTCTTCTTGGCAAATTTTATCATCCTTGTGAAGCTGATGAGAATACTCCCATCATCCTTGGGAGACTATTCCTAGCCCTCGGGCGTATTGTGATTGATTGCAAAAAAGGTAAATTTACTATAAAGACGAAAGACCAAAAGATCACAATCAACGTCATCAGCATTCTCAAGTACGCAGATGATTATGAAGAATGTCAGCTCGTGCAAAGTGAAGAAACCCTAATTGAAGAAAGTTTGTAAGTGATTTGTTGCAGTAATATACTTAGAGCTGCAAAACAAGCTGAATTTGATGAGGCCATGCACGAAGCTAAAGAATACGATTAGGTCGAGATTGAACAATCCAATGTTGTATTCACCAGACCAAGTATGACTTTTGAACCTTTGGATTATGCTGAGTTCAAATCTCCCAAGCCTTCTCTAAAACATCCTCTAGTACTTGATCTTAAACCTCTCCCCCCACAATTAAAATATGCATATTTAGGGGAGAATAACACGCTTCCTATTGTTATATCTGCTAGTTTAATAGCTGGCCAAAAAGCTAAACTTTTACATATTTTATCTCAACATAAGAAAGCTATTGGTTGGACTATTGCTGACTTGAAAGGTATAAGCCATACTTTGTGTATGCATAAGATTTTGTTTGCAGATGATAACAACAGCTCAATAGAACTACAACAGAGACTTAATCCAATTATGAAGACTATGGTCATGAAGGAGATCGTCAAATGGCTTGACGCTAGAATCATCTACCCTATCTTAGATAGTTTATGTGTGAGTCTTGTCCAGTGCGTACCCAAGAAAGGAGGCATGACCGTGATCAAGAATGATACTGATAAACTTGCAAGGAAGCTGAATAAAACCACGAAAAATGATCACTTTCTGTTGCCGTTTATTGACCAGATGCTGGATAAGCTTGCAGGGAAACCTTACTATTGTTTCCTAGACGGTTACTCCGAATACAACCAGATCGCTATTTCACTAAAAGGCCATGAGAAGATGACGTTCACATACCCGTATGGCATTTATGCCTTTTGTAGAATGCCCTTTGGCCTATGCAATGCACCATCAATATTCTAGCCTTGCTGATGGCCATCTTTTCAGATATGGTAGATAATTTCTTGGAGATTTTCATGGACAATTTTTCTATTTATGGAGATTCTTTTGATCATTTCCTGGAAACCTTGCCAAGATGTGAGGAAACCGACCTTGTACTTAACTAGGAAAAGTGTCATTTTATGGCGTCCGAGGGCATTGTCCTAGGTCACCGTATTTCAGACAAAGGCATTGAGGTTGACAGAGCCAAGAATGAAGTTATAGAGAAGCTTCCACCGCTAGCTAATGTTAAGGCCATTCGAAGCTTTCTTAGCCATGCCAGTTTCTACAGGAGATTCATCAAAGGCTTTCCCAAAATTTCGAAGCCTTTATGCTTGTTGTTGAAGCAAAACATGGCATTCGAATTTGATGACCAATTTCGTGCAACGTTTGAAACCTTGAGGAAGAAACTTATTTTTGCATCGGTTGTTGTGCCCCCGATTGGTCACAGCCATTTGAGCTGATGTGTGATGCTAGCGACTATGCCATTGGTGTTGTTCTTGGTCAGCGCCGAAACAAGATTTTTCATGTTATATATAATGCTAGTCGTACACTTAATGAGGCACAAGTTAATTACACTATCACTGAAAAAGAACTGGTTGCTGTAGTTTTTGTATTTGATAAATTTAGGTCACATTTAATAGGAACTAAGGTTAATGTGCATACTGATCATTCTGCCATTTAATACCTAGTTGCTAAAAATGATGCTAAACCTAGATTTATTAAATGGATACTATTGTTGCAAGAATTTGATAGGGTTAATTACCCCGTTGGTACATGAACTATGCCAAATTTTCAGTTTCATACATAATGTTTTAAAATTCTTAATTTCATACATGAAGTATTTAATCGTTAATCACTTTACCCACTTCTGTTACGGAAGCTGACGTAGACCTCTTGGACCAGTCAAAAAATGACAGTTTCATTTATTTTATTTTTAAAAAATATTCATTTACTTAAGGGTTAATAACAAGATTAGTCCTCAATCTTTTATTAATTTTTTAATTTCACCCTTAAAATTTTAAAATTAAATATTTATTTTAAAACAATTATTTAAAAATTAAAAAAATATTTATGTTTTTAAAAAATATAAAAAATATCCGAACTAATCAATGCTTGACACATGACATAATAATAAAAAAAATATTTTTTTCATTAATTTTTTTTCAATTATTTTTTCTTTTATTATAATTTCTTATTAACTTTTTTCTCATCCTAAAACCTATTTCATTGCAACTTGAACACCGCTTGCTCAACCTCCTTCAATTTCCATGGCATCTTATTTAATCTCTATGCTAATGATCTATTATATGGCGTTTAGTTTAATATGTTTCTTGCTTTTGATTCTTTTCTCAACAATCGTGTGAATTTACATATTTAATAAATAAAGTTTTATGGATTTATAAGCAAAAAAGAAAAACTCAATTCTTCATAGTCTCGATTTTTTGTTTTTCAGATTCCAAATTTCGATGATCCGGTTTAGAGAAATTCTGCTTCTTAGTTTGTTGGAAGAAAAAGAGAAATCATCCTGAAATTTTGGGGGGTTTATTTTATACTTTGTTCATTTCTTATAGAGAAAAAAATCCACCTTTGCTCATACCAGATCCATCATTCTCCTCTTCTTCTACATAATCATGGTTACCATATTCACTTTCTCTTCCACTTCCATCATCTGGGTTTTCCTACATTCCTTGATGGGTTCTACTGTTGTGTCGTGAGTGAAACTGTTGTGGGTTCGATGGTAGAAACTTTTGGGTCTAGGTTTAGAAAACTAAACTGACTGAAAGAACGAGGAAGAAAAGAATAACCGTTGGTTGTTACTCTTAGCCGAAAACATCGCGATTTGAGGGTGTAGAAGTACATGACTGGGATGCAAACAAAATAGGTTATGATTGGGTTCATGGGTTGTAAGGTATGAACGACGCGGTAAGGGGTCAACGAGGAGAGTGCAGCCGGTGTAGAGAGGTGGCAGCGACGACTGAGCAAATTGGTAACGACGGTGCTAGAGAATGGCATTAGGAAAGATAGTGTAGTGCTTATAAATCAAGGTTACGTAAAATAAAAAATCATTTTTAAAGAAAAATGTTTTTTAAATGGTGCAATGTTTCGATCACGGATTGATCCATTATTTTTTGTATAATTTTTGAAATAAATATTTGCTTTTTTGAAAAAAATTAAACTAAAGGGTTAAATTTAAAAATTAATAAAAGATTGAGGACTAATCTTATTATTAACCCTTAAGTAAATGAAGATTTTTTTTAAAAAAAATAAAATAAATACCACGTGTTATTTTTTGATTGGTTCAAGAGGTCTACGTCAGCTTCTGTAACAAAGTGGGTAAAGTGATTAACGACGAAATACCCCATGTATGAAACTGAGAATTCAGTATAGTTCATGTACTAATGGTGTAATTAACCAAATTTGATATTGAGGCGGTTGATAGGAAATGTACTAAAAATCAAGTAGCAGAATATCTCTCTAGGCTTAGAATGCATGTGATATTCATGTTGCATGTGATATTAAGGATGAATTCCTTTATGAGAAACTTTTGTAGGCTACGACTGTAATACCCCAAAATTTGCTATGTTGACTAAGGGTCATTTAGTACTAAGATAAGGGCTTAAAAGCTAACTTAGTGACTAAAATGACAAAAAAATGCAAAAGTTAGGATTTCTTTAATTATGGATTCTAGAGAAGGAATTTCTGAGAATTAAGAGTACCATAAGATAGAAGATAAGGAAATTAGGGTACACGCAAAATTTGGTAATAATCCAAGGAAAAATTGGAATGGGAATTCAAGGTTAATGTTTAGTGACAAAAATGACAAGTTTTTAAAACTTGTATGGTACAAGTCGAAATATGAAAAGTTGAAGGACCAAAGTTGTAATTTCCCAAATTTTAGGTGCTTTATTTCATAAATAGGTAGAGCACCTATTGGTGTGGACCGAATGTGGAATTACTGGTTTGATCCGATATTTCGAATATTAGGAAATCATAGTCAAAGTTTAAGTGGAATTCGGATACCCGGATCGAACTGAAAAATTATGAAATTTTACCATATGATAGAGAAAGATTTTATGCAAAACTCTCAAAATGTGAGTTTGGTTATTAGAAGTGGCTTTCTTGGGTCACATTTGTTTTAACCGAAGGGATACACGTCGACCTTAAAAAGATACAATCTACTGTGGAAGGGAAGGTCCCATGTCAGTACTTTAGATTAATAAAAAGGAATCAGATCGAGTTAATATTCTTCATATGGATAGCCGATTAAGAAATATTAAGAGAAATTGTATCCGATAAAGATTTCAGGTAATTATCGGTATATTTGGATCGAGTCAAAATTTTAAGTTTGACTTCATAAATATGGAATATTTTATTTGATAATATTATTTATTTTTCACATATGGAAATAAGGATTTTTTAGAATTTATTTAATAGCCCGGTGAAGGGGAAACCGCAGTAGAAATAGTAAGTGAATATCGAGAAATCAGATCGAATCAAAATTTCAAAGGCTGTTCCATAAGTCACGGAAAATTTATAAAATATTATTTTGCGAATAAATTATTAATTGGTTGATTGTGATCTAACTAGAATAGTTGGATTTTTAAAAAATGGCAAAATTAGTGATTTAAGTGACTAGTTTTGGTAATTTGGTCACAATGGCAATTTTGAAATATTTTGAAAGTACCATGGGCAATATGGTAGTTTCCCAAGTGAAAATTACTCTTGTTTGGTTAGAGATGAATTGAATTTGGTTGGAATTGAACTAGAATGGAAACTTGTAAATTATGTTTCAGTTGGAGGTTAATTTTGGAATAAGGACTAAATTGAATAAAAAATTCAATTTATCAATTACATGTGGCATAAATTAAAAAAAAAAGATGAACAAAATGTTTATCCTCTTCCTCCTCCATTTTTGAAAATACCAAGAAAGAAAGAGAGAAATACACAAAAATTTTCCTAGGCATTTTGAAGGCTTCCAAACAAGATTCAAGGTATGTTTTTGATAGAAAATTAATCTATGTTTAATTTTCTTTCATTTGATAGTAATTTTATCAAGAGTTATGAAGATTTGATTACGTTCTTGAAGAGAGAGAAAATAGGGTTTCATGTTCCATGTTTAGATTGAAGCTTGATCTATGCAAATCCAGTGTTGTAGAGATGAAATAAAGCTTAGACTGTGACTAATTTCATGTTTAAGATTAAAAAACCAAACCCTAGAATTCGTGTAATATCCCAATTTTTTCTTAGTGACTAAAATGTAAAATTTGAAAGTTTAGGGGTTAAAGTGTAAACTTTGGAAAAGTTCAAGGACCAAAGTGTAATTTTAAAACGTTATGTAATTTAACCCCGTAAATGGATAGTTCACCCCCAAGAGTGGTATTTCCGTGTTACCCGAATTTTTCATACGAGGCTTATATTATTCGAATTTTGGATTGAATAAAAATTGTTAAGCGTGCTTAGACTAGAGTAGCACAGGGATGGTGACCTATAGGGAAGGTCCCATATTCAATATTTTGACTAATAAAAAGAATTCATTTAAGTCAATAATATTCGAAATGGATTGTGGGGATAAGATTTCTAAGAGGAAATATATCCGATAAAAATTCCGGTAACTATCGATATATCGGATCTAATTGAAATTTTAAAGACAGTTTCAAAGATTATGAGAAATTCATATAATATTATTTTATGAATATTTTATTAATTTTGGTGGGATGCTAACTAGATTTAGTTAGAATATGATGGAGTGGTTATAAAGCTCAAAGAAAGGAATTTTGGAAATCGTATTGAGTGAAATTCGAATAATTGGATCGAATAAATATCATAAATTAAAATTTATGATATTTTGGGAAGGAGGCTGGTTAGAATGGAACCAATTTGGTTCAATTTTTATGGAATGACAATTTTAAGTTATGTAAGCAAATAAAGTCTAGTTGGAGGGCAATTGGTCATTTGCCATGGATGACATTTTTGAAATATTTTGGAACTTTGTGGCAATTGTGAAAGGTGAATTAAACATGTATTTAAGCATGGCCATTGATTTTTGACGAGATTGAATCTTTGCCATTGGATTAAAAGGGCAAAATAGTAATTTCACTAATTAAATGAATTTAAAATTCATTTAATTGAAACAAGTGGATTAAATAGTCAAAAGATGGGAAGAAAAAAAATATCTTATATTCATCCAAGGCTGTTCGAAACTCAAAGAAAAGAAGGGGAAAAAGAAGTTTCAAAATTTCAAGCCAAATTTTGGAGAATCAAGGCTAGTTTCAAGCAAAATTAATTAAGGTAAATTATTCTACACTTGATTCTCTACATTTTGATAGTAATATTTCATGGTAAAAGTCAAGTTTAGTTAATATTATGGATGAAGATGATTATGGAAATTGATAGTATATGATGGAATTGAAGTTGTATTGTGTAGAATTGATGTTATAAACATGGAATCAAGCTTGAAATTAGATTAATTCCATGTCTAAGGTTATGAACCCTAACCCAACGAATTGGGGATTTTGGTTAGGGAGTTAAATTGAGAATGAAATTGAATAGAATATGATGTTGTAAGCTTGATTTTGATGATTGATTGAATAATTTCCCCAAGTTGAGAAAATTAGGGACTATTTCGAAAATTTGGAAAATTAGGGGAAATTATTGTAAATTTTATTTTTAGCATTGGAACCATTTAATTATGTGAAAGTAACTTGAATTGGTGATTAGGGACCAAAATGAAAAATTTTGGAAGTTGAAGGACCAATTCGGCAATTTAGGAAAAATTAGGGATTCTTCTTGAATTTATAGAAAATTGATAGAATTGAAGATTCAAGCATGTTATGAAACTTAAGGGATTGAAATGTCAAGAAAGGACATATGAGGGACCTATTTCGAAATGAAAGTATAGTGAAGGACTAAATTGAATAAAGTTTAAAAATTGAAGGAAAATTTCTAAGGATGTTAGAAATAAATAAATGGTTTATTTGTACATGAATTTATGTACAAAAGTGAAGTAGTGACTAAAATGTCACTTGTATAAAGTTTAAGGACTAAAAGGTAATAGTCCAAAATTAATAAATGATTATGGAAATTGTTCAAAATAGGGCTTGAACAATTATTTAATGTTTAAAATGGTCACTAAGGACCTAGGGACCATTTTCGGTAATGATATAAAATATTGGGGAAAATTTTCAGAAAATTTTATATTCGAATAGTTATGTTTAAGAATCAAGCTAGCAATGTTAGATTTAAGTCGAATATGAGAATGGTAATGTATATGTTCGATTGGTCTTATACAGTTCTAAAAGAGATCGAAGGAGAACCAGTGATAAAAATAAAGATAAGAACCTAGAGTAAGCTTAGTGATACATACTATTCATGGCCCAGGTGAGTGCATTTACATGTTTTAAAATACAATTAGGAAGACTTGCGAATAGTCGCCCTTAAATTAAAATGATATTATATTATCTATACATATATGTTAATTTATGTTTGCCATGACCCATTTATGTTGAAATATGTGACATGAAATGTTTATTTATATGATGATCTATGTTTACCATGAACATTTATGATGAAGCATGAAACATGAAATGTTTATTTATATGATTGATTATGATGATTGATTGATGATAAAAGAAATGCCCAAGTATTGTGTATGAGAGTCCATGGTATAGTTGGCATGCCATAGAGTCTTTAGCAGCTGCACCTTCATGTTCATGTTATCAAACAGATATTGTGACAAAATGATTGTGTCACTTGCACCCTAGGGATCCACGCCCACTTTGCCTGAGTGCACTGTCGAGGTGCTTCATGTTTATAGGGAGCGAAGAGCGTCTCCGAGTATGTACTCATCTTCACGTTCACGTTAGACACTACAATGTCATTTCAAGATGACTCGCGTACCTCAATCTCATATAGCGTACTTTGGGCAATGATAAAAGAATCATGCTACGTATATGAATCATGCCATGAATACGGAACATGCCATGTATATGAATTAAATCACGTAAATGAATCATGTCATGTAAATGAATCAAGTTATGTATATGAATCATGTCACATATATGAATCATGACATGTATATGAATTATGCCAAGTATATGAATCATGCCAAGTACATGAATTATGCAATGTATACAAAGTATGTCACATATATATAAAATATGCTATGCATATGAATAATGCCATGTATACAAATTATGTCACGTATATGAATTATGCTATGCATATGAATCATGCCATGTGTACGTATTATGTCATGTAAATGAATTATGACACGTATATGGATTCTACCTAGTACATAAATTATGCCATGTATATGAAGTATGTTATGTATGTGAATTATGTTATATATATATAAATCATGTCATGCCTGTGAATTATGCCATGTATGTGAACTATGCCATGAATATGAATTACTTGATAATGATGGAGTATTGGAAACTAGACTAAGTTAGAAAATTATGACTTGCACATGAATATTGACTGACTATGAAAACCTTGTTAGTACGATACTACCTTAGACATAAACTATGCTAGGTTAATGTATAACATGTATTGCTTTATTTTATGTTTTGATAAATAAGATTATTGCCTCACTAGGTTCGTACTTAGCGTGTGTTATTTCACACGTAGGTTCTCCCAAGTAGAATGGCAAGAAGGTGCTATTAAATTGGAAAATCAAGTTACATTAGTAATCACGGTATGTACATCTTAAGTTGTAAGTTTGATATCTAGTGGGCATGTACCGATATGTAGTGGATTTAAAGAGATAAATTGTTTTGTAATCTTAATTTTATAATGTGTTTATGCAGTATTACGAATGTATGAAATTAGAAAAAATGGGTTGCTACAAGTAGTTATATTTTTTGATATAGTTAAGTGTAGTTTAACCCTAATCGCGTAGTAATTTTAAAATCTAAAAAAGGTCGAGGCAGGGAACATAGTTTTCACCCTGAATTATATTTTTATTTCAATAACACATTTATAAATTTTATAAAATAATTCAGGGTCAACACTAGCTGCTATAGACTGACATAGTTTTTAATTCAAAACCAAAAAGGGTTAAACTACACGATAAAGTTTGATAAAAAAATATTTCAAGTCAAGTTTTCTTAACAACTCTGTAACATCTTTAGTGTATATTAGGTCTACAAGTATACGTTAAGGGTGTTTCATTTATTTGTATCAGAGCTACAGGTTTAGCCGATTCTGGAGACTAAATCGAGTTTAATGTGATTTAATGTTAAGTACATACCCCCCTAGGATGTCATGTTACTGATGTACTACTGTGTAACTTGATTATGCTCCTCAATAACATGAATAAGTTTTAGTATAAATAGATGAAGTTAAGTACTGATGGACTGCGTTAAATGTTTAATTATGGGAATCAAAAGAAGGAAGAAGAATGTTTAAAGACAAGTATGTTGGTAACTAGTTAAAAGAGAAATGTGCAGCGGTCCTAAGTTTGAAACAAGGTACTCGTACTGTCTATGAGTACGAGTTAGATATTAATAGACTGAGTCGGTACGTAGTTAAATTGATGTCGATCAAAAAGTCTCGATGTGAATGGTTTATAGAGAGAAGCTTCGTCCAAGGCCCAAGGAGATTCTGTTGGGCATGAACTTATCAAATTTCCAAGAGGCTATGAACAGAGCGAAGGCTGTGGAAAGAACCTGTAATTGTTTTAATTGATTCAGGTTCGATTAATATATATTGGTACTAAGATAGTTGCACAAAGAAAGACTTCTATGGAGAATATTTAGTAATGTGATTGTCAATAATTCTCTTGGACATAGTGCATAAGTAACTAGAATATGCAAGAAAGGTTCATTAGAAATTCAAGGAATTAAGTTCCTGACAAATTTAATGGAACTCTCATTCCATGAATTTGAAGTCATTCTTGGAATGGATTGGTTATCTGCATATGATGCAGATGTGAAATGTAAGAAAAAAGGTTAGTACTTCAAGGACCCGATGGTTTTGAAGTAATCTTTGAGGGAGAAAGAACTAACTGTTTAGAGTCGGTAATCTTTGCAACGACAACTTAAAAACTGTTATGCAATGGATGTGAAACATGTTTAATTTAGGTGATGGATACTCAAAAGTCACATAAAAAGGAATTGAAGACATCCTGACTGTAAAGGAATTTCCTGATATAATTCCGGATGAGTTACCAGGGTTACCTCCGAATGGGAAAAATATAATTTGGGATTGATGTCTATCCTGGAACTGAACTGGTATCAATGGTACTATATAGGATGACACCAACTGAGTTAAGGGAACTAAAATCTCAATTATAAGAATTGCCAAACCGGGGTTACATTTGACCAAGTGAATTGCCATGGGTGCCCCTGTATTATTTGTAAAGAAGAAAGATGGTTCTCTATGATCATGTATAGATTATAGACAATGGAATAAAGTAACCATTAAGAATAAGATTTTCCTACCAATAATTGAGGATTTATTTGATCAGCTTAAAGATGTAGTAGTATTTTCAAAGATAAATCTTCAATCAGGGTTATTATCAAATTAAGGTTAAGGAAAAAGATGTACGAAAGACAGGATTCAGAACTCGTTATGGACACTACGAGTTTCTGGTGATGTTGTTTGGATTTACAAATGCCTCTGTTGTATTTATGGATTTGATGAATAGGGTATTTTAACCCTATCTGGATTGTTGTGGTCTTCATAGATGATATTTTGGTTTATTCAAAGACCGAAGCTGAGTAAGATTACCATCTTCGAGTGGTATTACAAACTTTAAGAGATAAGCAGTTATATGCCAAGTTTTCGAAATATGAGTTTTGGTTGTCAGGAAAGTTTCGAAAGATTAAAGAAAGTTTGGATTGAAGCACTAGTTCTAATTTAACCATAACCAGGAAAAGAATATATTTTGTACAATGATTTATCTTATTGCAGTTTGGGTTGTGTGCTAACTCAAGAAGGTCGAGTAGTAGTCTATGCATCAAGGCAGCTCAAAACTCATGAAAGGAACTATTCAATACATGACTTGGAAATGGCAGTTATGATTTGCTTTGAAAATTTGGTGGCATTATTTGTATGGTGAAAAGTGTCACATTTACACGGATCATGAAAGCTTAAGTATCTGATGACACAAAAAGATCTGAATCTGCGACAATGAAGATGGATTGAATTTTAAAAAGGATTATGATGTGGTTATCGATTATCACCTGGGAAGGTTAATGTAGTGACAGCCACTTTTAGCCGAAAGACATTATCTGTCTTGGGCATGATGAATGCACAGTTATCTGTAAGACGAGATGGTTCCTTAACAACAGAATGTTATTTAAAGTCAACTTTATTAGGACCAATTCAAAGATTTGCAGTCTATGAATGAAAGATGTCTTGAAAAGAGGAGTCAAGATGAAACTAGGAAAGTAGAAGACTATGAAATTAAGCCAAATGGTTGATTATATTACTGAGGTAAAGTATATGTTTCTGACAATAATAATCTGAAGAAAGAAGATATTAACAGAGGCCAATTCTAGTTTATTAGCTATACATCCAAGGAGTAATAAGATGTATCAAGATTTAAAGATTCGAAACTGTGACCAAATATCTTATGGATTATTTTAGTCTATTTTTATTCCCCAATGAAAGTAGGGATGAGTAACGATGGATTGTATAACGGAATTGTTAGCTACACCAAGTAAAAAGAATTTAATATGGTCATTATGAATCGTCTAACAAAGTTTACTCACTTTATTCCAGTTTGAATGGATTATTCGCCGGATAAATATGTAGAACTTTATGTTCGAGAAATAGTAAGACTACATGGTGTCTCAACATCAATAATGTCAGACAGAGACTCAAGGTTTACTTCAAGGTATTGGGGTACGTTATTTGAAGCTTTAGGTACTAAATTAAATTTTAGTATAGCTTTTCATTCGCAAACAGATGGGCAGTCTGAGCGGGTCATACAAATTCTGAAGGATATGTTACGAGCTTGTGTAATCGAGTTTGCAGGATCATGAGAAAAATACTTGCCTTTAACCGAATTTGCTTATAATAATAGTTATCAAGCAAGTATCAAGATGGCATATTAAAGAAAATACCAAACTTCTCTTAATTGGTTCGAGTTACAATATCGAAATGTGTAGAATAACTCAATCGTTGGATGAGTTGATTTAACACAAGACATGGAGGATACAGTAAAGATTATTCAGCAAAATCTCAAGGCCGCCATGGATCAACGAAAGGCCTATACAAATAAGAAGAAAAAGGATATTGAATATGAAGTTAGAGAAAAAGAGTTTTTAAAGGTTTCTCCTTGGAAGAAAGTGTTATGATTCGGGCGGAAAGGGAAGCTTAGGCCTAGATTTATTGGACCATATGAAATTTTAAAAAGAGTGGATCAGTGGCTTACCAACTGGCATTACCTCCGGATATGAGTAAGATTCATGATGTGTTTCACGTGTCCATGCTACTGAGGTATCGATCAGATCCTTCACATGTAATTTCTCCCTAGAAAATTGAGCTGCAATCGGATCTGACTTATGAAGAAGAATTAGTGAAAATCCTAGCATATGGAGTCAAAGAATTAAAGAACAAGAAAATTTCAATGGTTAAGATCCTCTGGAGAAATCATAAAGTAGAGAAACTCAATTGGGAAACTGGTGAGAGAATTAATAAGCAAAATACGAAGTTGTTTAAAAAGAGTAAACATTGAAAATTTGAGGATGAATTTTCTTAAGGGGGAGGAATTGTAATATCCCAATTTTTGCTTAGTGACTAAAATGTAATTTTTGAAAGTTTAGGGATTAAAGTATAAACTTTGGAAAAGTTTAGGGACCAAAGTGTAAACTTTGGAAAAGTTTAGGGACCAAAGTATAATTTTAAAAAGTTATGTAATTTAACCCGTAAATGGATAGTTCAACCCAAAGAGTGGTATTTCCGTGTTACCCGGATTTTTCATACGAGGCTTATATTATTCGAATTTTAGATCGAATAAAAATTGTTAAGCGTGCTCAAACCAGAGTAGCACAGGGATGGGTGACCTATTGGGAAGGTCCCATATTCAATATTTTGACTGATAAAAATGATTCATTTTAAGTTAATAATATTCGAAATGGATTGTGGAGATAAGATTTCTAAGAGGAAATGTATCTGATAAAAATTCCCGGTAATTATCGGTATATTGGATCGAATTGAAATTTTAAAGATAGTTCCAAAGATTATGAGAAATTCATAAAATATAATTTTATGAATATTTTATTAATGTTGGTAGGATTCTAACTAGATTTAGTTAGAATATGATGGAGTGGTTATAAAGCTCAAAGAAAAGAATTTTGGAAATCGTATTGAGTGAAATTCGAATAATTGGATCGAATAAATATCATAAATTAAAATTTATGATATTTTTGGAAGGAGGCTGGTTAGAATGGAACCAATTTGGTTCAATTTTTATGGAATGACAATTTTAAGTTATGTAAGTAAATAAAGTCTAGTTGGAGGCAAATTGGTCATTTACCATTGATGGCATTTTTAAAATATTTTGGAAATTTTGAGGGCAATTGTGAAAGGTGAATTACACATGGAATTAATCATGGCCATTGATTTTTGATGAGATTGAATCTTGGCCATTGGATTAAAAGGGCAAAATAGTAATTTCACTAATTAAATGAATTTAAAATTCATCTAATTGAAACATGTGGATTAAATAGTCAAAAGATGAGAAAAAAATATCTCATCTTCAGCCAAGGCTGTTTGAAACTCAAAGAAAATAAGGGGAAAAAGAATTTTCAAATTTTCAAGCCAAATTTTGGAAAATCAAGGTTAGTTTCAAGCAAAATTAATTAAGGTAAATTATTCTACACTTGATTCTCTACATTTTGATAGTAATATTGCATGATAAAAGTCAAGTTAGTTCATACTATGGATGAAGATGATTATGGAAATTGATAGTATATGATGGAATTGAAGTTGTATTGTGTAGAATTGATGTTATAAACACGAAATCAAGCTTGAAATTGGATTAATTCCATGTCTAAGGTTATGAACCCTAACCGTACGAATTGGGGATTTTGGTTAGGGAGTTAAATTTAGAATGAAATTGAATAGAATATGATATTGTAAGCTTGATTTTGATGATTGATTGAATAATTTCCCAAAGTTGAGAAAATTATGGACTATTTCAAAAATTTGGAAAAATTAGGGGAAATTATTGTAAATTTTATTTTAGCATTGGAGCCATTGAGTTATGGTGAAAGTAACTTGAATTGGTGATTAGGGACCAAAATGAAAAATTTTGGAAGTTGAAGGACCAATTCGGCAATTTAGGAAAAAATAGGGATTGGTCTTTAATTTATGGAAAATTGATAGAATTGAAGATTCAAGCATGTTATGAAAGTTAAGGGATTTAAATGTCAAGAGAGGAAACATCAGGGACCTATTTCGAAATGAAAGTATAGCGAAGGACTAAATTGAATAAAGTTTAAAAGTTGAAGGAAAATTTCTAAGGATGTTAGAAATAAATAAATGGTTTATTTGTACATGAATTTATGTACAAAAGTGAAGTAGTGACTAAAATGTCACTTTTACAAAGTTTAAGGACTAAAAGGTAATAGTCCAAAATTAATAAATGATTATGGAAATTGTTCAAAATAGGGCTTGAACAATTATTTAATGTTTAAAATGGTCACTAAGGAGCTAGGGACCATTTCGGCAATGATGTAAAATATTGGTGAAAAATTTTAGAAAATTTTATATTCGAATAGTAATGTTTAAGAATCAAGATAGCAATGTTAGATTTTAGTCGAATATGATAATGGTAATGTATATGTTCGATTAGTCTTATACAGTTCTAAAAGAGATCGAAGGAGAACCAGTGATAAAAAGAAAGATAAGAACCTCGAGTAAGCTTCGTGAGGTATACTATTCATGGCCCAGGTGAGTGCATTTACATGTTTAAAAATGCAATTAGGAAGACTTACAAATAGTCGACCTTAAATTAAAATGATATTATTTTATCTATATATATGTTAATTTATGTTTGCCATGACACATTTATGTTGAAATATGTGACATGAAATGTTTATTTATATGATGATCTATGTTTACCATGAATATTTATGATGAAGCATGAAACATGAAATGTTTATTTATATGATTGATTATGATGATTGATTGATGATAAAAGAAATGCCCAAGTATTGTGTATGAGAGTCCATGGTATAGTTGGCATGCCATAGAGTCTTTAGCAGCTGCACCCTCATGTTCATGTTATCAAACATATATTGTGACAAAATGATTGTGTCACATGCACCCTAGGGATCCACGCCCACTGTGCCTGAGTGCACTGTCGAGGAGCTTCATGTTTATGGGGAGCAAAGAGCGTCCCCGAGTACGTACTCATCTTCACATTCACGTTAGACACTACGGTGCCATTTCAAGATGACTCACGTACCTTGATCTCATATAGCGTACTTTGGGTAATGATAAAAGAATCATGTTACGTATATGAATCATGCCATGAATACGGAACATGCCATGTATATGAATTACATCACGTAAATGAATCATGTCATGTAAATGAATCAAGTTATGTATATGAATCATGTCACGCATATGAATCATGACATGTATATGAATTATGCCAAGTATATGAATCATGCCAAGTACATGAATTATGCCATGTATACGAAATATGTCACATATATATAAAATATGCTATGCATATGTGTAATACCCCAAATTTTAGCTAGTGACCAAAATGTAATTTTTGAAAGTTTTGGGGTTAAAGTATAAATTTTAGAAAAGTTTGGGGACTAAAGTGTAAATTTCCCCAATAAGTAATTTTATTCTATAAACATTTTCAAAAATTATCGGAATAATAGACTGAGTTGGGAAAATTCAGCCTAGGACCTTGGGAAAGGAAATTTTTATGAGATGATAATGTTTATTTTTCGAATATGAAAATAGAGATTTTTTGGAATAAATCCGATAGTTCGGAAAAGGTAAAATCGCAGTAGAAGTATTTTACTAAATATCAGGAGATCAGATCAAATCGAAATTTCAAATGTTGTTCCATATGCCATGGAAAATTTATAAAATAATATTTAAGGAATAGTGACCAGTTGGGAATGAACTATTTTAGTTGGATTGTAATGGAATGGCATTTTTGAAGTAAACTAGTAAATAAAAATTAGTTAGAGGGAAAATTGGTTATTTAGCCCCAACGGCATTCTTGAAATATTTAAAAAGTTACAAGGATAATTTTGGAAGAAGGAAATGGAAGAGTAAATCTTGGCCCTTGATTAATGATAAGATCAATCTCAACCGTTGGATTAAAAGGGCATTTTAGTAATTTACTATTTAAATGAATTTAAAATTCATTTATATTTACAAGTGGCATAATTGTAGAGATTAAAAATAAAATTCCAAAAAGATGAAGTCTTCTTCATCTTTCAATTTCGAAAAATAAAATGCCAAGCTCGATTCAAGCCCCGAAACTCGATTTTCAGGTAATCTTTCGAACTGCAAAGTTGTTCTACTCTTCAAGCTCTATCTTTTGATGTCAATAATTCATGGAATACATGCTTGATTGATGAGAAATAAATTAGGGTTTATGGACTAAATTGGGGGTTTTGAGATTTTATGATTCTATGTTGAAATTTAAGTGGAAATTAAGTTGTTATGATGATAAAATCATGTTTTTGGAGTTGGGATTTAAACCCTACATATTTTAGTTTGTATGAAGATGATAAGGGTTTATGGATTCAAGTTTGATTTAGGTTTTGTGATGTTGGATAAATGATCTAGTAAGCTTAAATTTGTTATTTGGAAGCAAAACCCTAAATTAAAGGTATAAGGACCATTTTGGCAATTCTGAAAGTTAAAGGACTAATCTGAATTTTTATGGTTTTGAAGTGTATTTATGTTATTAATGATGTTGGAGATGTGAAATTGAAGTTAGAATGCAAAACCGATGTTAATTCGAATTAGTAACCACTTTGACAAATTATCAAAGTTAAGTGACCAATTCGGAAGTGAGGTTTTAGAGAAGGAATAAATATGATTTTAGTTGAAATAATAGAATTCAAGTAGTAATTTTGATTTGAGGACTAAATTGCAAAGTTAAAAAGTTTAAATCCTTATCTTTGCATTTTAGTGACTAATTCAGAAAGAAGGAAAAATTAGGGGGGGATCAATGTTGAATAATTATTTGATGAAAAAGGATGATAAGTTGATCGTTTGAATCAAGTATTGGGACTAAATTGAAAAAGTAGAAAAGTAATGAGAAATTAGTATAAAGTTTGAAGTTATATATGGAAGTTGTGTAGGAAAACTGGATTTGGCAGTAAGTTTGAAAATTCACCACAAATTCTACAAAAATGGTTAGAAGGTGAATTTTATACCGATGTAAATATTTGTTCGTCTAGTTTTTCCTTCAACAAACGGAAACTGATTTCGAGTTTTGAGTAAAAAGATATGAATTTTTAAGTGGTGAAAGGTCAGAAAACAGTATGACAGTCTCTTCCGAAATCAACACTGGAAATTAACTTTGAAAATTCGCCATAAATCGTACAAGTTGAATTTTGGCTATTAATTTATATGGTTGAAAAGATTATTGAATATAGTTTTTTTCAGAACAAATGGAATCGAATTCTGAGTTGTAGATTATTTTATAGAAACATTTCTTTGAAGGTAGTGCAATCTGCCAAAAAATGAGAATTGATACATTTTGTATCTAAGGTTAATTAGTAAGCTTGAAAAGGGTTAATGGAAGTTCTAAATGGTTATTAAGGACCAAAATGAGTTCTGGACAGTATAAGGAAGGAAAGAGGAAATTTATATATTCTAATGATTAGATTTGATAGTATGCTTGAAAAATTGTTAGATTTAAATCTAACAAATGTTGTTTATACTAATGTGATTAATGAAGTTTGTATAAGAATCAAAGAGGGTTCGAGATACTATAAAGAAAAGGATCGAGTAGAATTTAGTGAGGCATACTATTACATGGCCCAGGTGAGTGCATTTCTAAATGTTTGCATTACATTGAAAATGGCATTGCATTTCTCTATAATACATGATATGATACAATGCTCGACATGGCAAGCTTGATGGAATACCAGATACGAATTATTGTTTGCATAAATGATGATGCATTATGCATACATGAAATATGAATAATGAAAAGATTAAAATGAAACAAGATACACCCTAGGGTGCAAATGGCACTAGCGAGGTGTTTTTAATATAAGGAGCAAAGAGCGTCCTTATATGAGGAGCAAAGAGCGTCCTCTCGAGTGCATACTCTACAAGACACTACGGTGCAGATAGGCTATGGGGTTTCCATGGGCCTCTAGCCAGACATGATGATAATAATAACAAAATGATACATGATACAGATGTTACATGATACATGATACAAATGTTACATGTTTACATGATACTTGAAAAAGATGTTACATGATTTCATGATACATGAAAAAGAAGTTACATGTTACATGACAAAGAAATACATGACATACATGATAGAAATGTTATTGATATATGATAGACATGTTACATGATACATGATAGAATACATGATATGCAAATGATTGCATAATGAAAACATGACCATGATAGAATATATGACATATGTACATTGTGATATACTTGCCATGTTATAGAGAAAACGAAATGCACTTTTATATATGACATACTATATTACATTATTTCAGGATTTTAAAATAAATAAGTTTAACTGCCTCACTAAGTTTGTACTTAGCGTGTTTCTTATGTCACACGTAGGTTTCCTAGAAATCGTCTATCGAGGAGGACCAGAAACTTGGGAAAAATCAAGTTACTACAATAAGTTTAGTAAGTACGTCTTTACCATAATTTGATAGACTAGTAGGCATATAAGTATTTTAAAGTTGAACTGTCTACAATATAAGTTTCCAACGCAATTTTATGATTTTATGGATGAATAAGTTTAGAACTACGAATTGTTAACAATAGCAGAATCTTTGGTATGGTTAAAATGTTGTTTAGCCCTAATCACGTAAAAATTTTAAAATCAAGAAAGGGTCTAGGCAGCTTGCGTAGTTTCACCCTGAATTATATTGTTTTTATTTTAATAATTCAATTATAAATTTTGTAAACTAATTCAGGGTCAAAACTAGCTGCACCTAGACGACATAGTTTTAAATTTAAAACTGAGAAAAGGGTTAAACTACAAATTAAATTTTGGTATAAAAAAATTTCAAGTCAAGATTTCTTCCATGATTACATGACAAGTTTTATTTGAAAAATTCTATAACATCTTTAACGTATATTCGGTCTACGAGTATATGTTAAGGGTGTTACATTTATTGGTATCAGAGCTACAGGTTTAGCCAATTCTGGAGGCTAAACCAATTTTAATATGATTTGATGTTAAATACATGCCCCTAGGATGTCATGTTACTGACGTACTGTTGTGTAACTTGATTATGCTCCTCAATAATATGAATAAGTTATAGTAGAAATAAGTAATGTCAAGTATTATTGGACTGTGTTAGACATCTGATAATTGAGACCAAAAGGAGGTCCAAAGTAGAAGTAATGAAATACAGAATGTTCCATCTTTGGCTCTTACCTCAGTAGAGCCACTTGTATAGCAGGGAACTCTAGCACAAAAATATGAAACCTTAGTGTGAGCTTTAAAGGTTGTGGTTAATAGAATTAAGACCCTTGTGCCTGCACCAGCCTGGTACCTGCACCAGTAAGGATGTCGATTGTTAAGGAGCTTAAAAGTTAGGAACTCCTGAATTTAATGGAGAAAGTGGTCCGATAATTTCCAATTTGTGGCATAAAGATGTTAAAGTCATGCTATAGAGGAATTAAACTGTATATATACTAAGAAGTTAGAAGAAGCTGTATCTTGGAAAGGGAACATGTTCTTATTTAGTGGTCTAATGCCACGAAGTTAGTACCTGTTGGGGAAGTGATTTGGAAATCCTTTTAAAAAGTGTTTAAAATCAAATATATGGGTGATCAGTTAAATAAAGAGATGTTTTTAGGTATGATTTTATTGGTTTACTAGAATTCTTTAAATAAGCAAAGGCCATGGAGAGAGAGAGCCTGTATTTACTTTAGTTGATCCAGATTTGACTCACTCATACATTAGTACTAAGATAATGGCACAAAGAAAGATTTTTTTAAAGAAACTATTTCTAGTGATGTGATTTTTAGTAATCCATTTGGACATAGTGTATGGGCGACTAGAATGTATAAGAAATGTCCATTAGTAATTCAGTGGATTAAGTTCCCAGCGAATTTAATGGAACTTCCATTTCATGAATTTGAAGTTATTTTTGGAATTAATTGGCAATCTACATATGATGCGGAAGTGATGTGTAAAAAAAGGGGTTAGTGCTTCAAGAATTTGATAGTTCTGAAGTAAATGTGAAAGAAAGAAGTGACTGCTTAGAGTCAATGATTTCTACGACAACAGCTCAGAGGTTGTTAAGTAAATGGATGTAAGGCATGTTTAATTTATGTGGCGATTATACAAATGTCACCCAAGAAGATTGAAGATATCCTGATTGTGGAAAAATTTCAAATGTGTTTTCGGATGAGTTATTAGGACTACCTCCGGATAGAGAGGTACAATTTGGGATTTGTGTCTATCTTAGAATTAAACCGGTATCGATAGCACCATATAAGATGGTGTTAATTGAGCTAAGAAAGCTGTAAACTCAATTGCAAGAACTACTAGACTGAGATTACACTTGACCGAGTGTATCACTATGAGGTACTCTGGTATTATTTGTAGAGAAGAAAAAGGGTTCTCTACAATTATGTATAGATTACCGATAATTGAATAAAGTAACTATTAAGAACAAGTATACACTACGAAGGATTGAAGATCTATTTGATCAGCTTAGAGGTGCAACAATGTTCTCAAAGATAGATCTTCGATCGGGTTATTATCAACTCAAGGTCAAAGAAGAAGATGTATCAAAGATAGCATTCATGGCTCGTTATGGACATTACAAATTCCTGGTAGTGCCATTTGGACATGCAAATGCCCTGCTGTATTGATGGATTTGATGAATAGGGTATTCCAATACTACTTAGACCAGTTTGTAGTAGTAGTCTTCATGGATAATATTTTGGTATACTTAAAGATAAAAGCTGAACATGATTACCATTTTTGAGTGGTATTATAAACATTAAGAGATAAACAGCTTTATGTAAGGTTTTCTGAATATGAATCTTGGTTATCAGAAGTAATTTTCCTTAGACATGTAGTATTGGCTGAAGGAATAAGAGTTGAATTCCAAGGAAGTACAATCTATTCTTGAATGGGAGGCACAGAAAAATGTCTCTAAAGTTTGGAGTTTCCTGGAAATTAGCTGGATATTATAAATGTTTTGTGTAGAATTTATCTATTATTACTCTGCTACTTACTCAACTATCGTAAAAAAGGTATTCCATTGGAATGGTAAGAAGTGTCATAGTTACACTGATCACAAAGGTATTATGAAGGTATCATCTCAAAAATCTGAAGTGTAATTAAGATAAGTTAGTTACCTGTGCACAAGGTAGAAGTGATTATAAGAAGAAACATTTTTAAAAGAAATTAGTTTCTTAATGAAGTCAAAGGAAGTGTGTTGAGTTGAGGATTGTTTCGACTAATAGAAATTTCCCTAGAAGTGTTTATAGACAAGAATAAGAATCTCGGATCACAAGGATTATAAAGATACTCATAACAGTAATAATGAAATGAAGTATGAATTTTTTTCGATTTCTATCTTGATTGAGCTACCGGGGCGGTAAAGAGCTCAAGTACAAGAACAAGAAGTACCTAAGAGGTTGTAACCTTCGGCATCTGTATATAATAAAACATTGGTTGTTTAAATGTTTAATTGTTGGGAGCCTTAAGTGTCAGAACAAAAGAGAAGTTATGATTGTTTATTTGAAGATGAAGGATACTAAAGCTCCTATAGAAGAAGTAATATTGATACATAGGAAGTAGTTTGGAAAACTTCCTAGAAAGGTGTTATAAATTGGAGTTAGTGATTAGTTCATAAGGAAATGATTTCACTGATTTCTGAGCTTTGATAAAGTACTCACATTGTTTATGAGAAAAAGTATGAGATCAGTGGGTTAAGACGGTATGACAAGGAATAATTTTATTTGGAGAATTATAGTATGACTGCTAATAAATGATTTGAAGCGCAACACAAGAATTATAAGAAATTTTAAGAACTGTCTATTAGTAAAGCTGAAAATAAACCCAGTAATATGAGAATTCTAAAGCCAATTTTAAGATAAATTGGCTATTTTTGCGCGTAATAAGTGCTACGCAATTGTGCAAGTATACACGTTGCAAGTTATAGTATAAAAGATATCGTCTCCACAGGGATTGGTGCCACTTCAAGAATCTAGTCTCTTGCACTGTAAAAAGTAAAAACACAAATAAAGGATTATAGGAGTTTAACTAATAACTAATCTAGAAAGCAATAAAGTAAAATAATAGATGAGATCAAATGAGAGAGAGATAGGCCAGGTTATCGTGAGTTGAGGTGTGATAGCCGATTGGATAGTCTTGGTAAAAGAGTGCACGGGCAACTCAATTGCCGTGGCAACTTGCACAACGGGGTTGCCTTGGTAACTAATCGATGGTTGCCTGGGCGACTAGTTGGGCAACTACTTGGGCGTCTGGGCAGCAACCTTCAAGGTTCGGTAGAGCGTTCTTCAATGGTTTCTTCTTATCCCTAAGTCGAAACTCTAGCTACTTGTGCATGCCTTGATAGTACATCCCTGCGTGAATCAAGGGTGAACAACAACCAATCTTGCGCTCCTATTAGCCATTGAAATCCTTGACTTATTCCTAAGCCGGATTAATCTTCACCATCAATAGATTGAGTAAAGATCATATTCATTCGTTTCTTGAATCTAACTCTCCCGATATTAGATAAATGGATGAAGTTACGAGATCCTCTCCCAATTCATTCGCAAACAAGAATAAGAACCAAGAATGAATAAACCTTGAATAGAAAAGTGCAAACTCTTATTACCTAAACAAAATCCAATAGTTTCTCACAACCACAAAACACAATAACCATAGCCAAATAGATTTAGTTCATGGCTAGGTTCCAAAGAATCACAAGATAAATAATCCCTAGCATGAACCCAATCGAACAAGAAAGAAAAAGATGAAGAAGGAAGCTTGTCGAAATCCCCTTGCCCTAGATGCTTGACGAAAATTATCTCCTCTTGCCCTCCTTGGATTGTCGAAATTCCCCTCTAATTTATAGGGCTAGGTCAAAGTCCTTCTTTGAGGAGGAAGTTAAGTTGGAATTAAATTATCTTTAAAGAATATAATTCTTTATTATAATTATATTCCTACTATAACTTCTCCTATCTTCTTGGAATTTAATTCATCTTTAATCTCTTCATGGAAATCAAATTCCTTTGGGATTGGGCTTTGCTCCACGTCATCTTGGGCTTGTCTAGTCATCAATTTCGACTACCATATCACCTTTGTTCTTTGTTGACAATTACCCTGGCAATTGGCTCGGCGTCTCCTGCATGCATTGCCTTGGCAACTAGCTCGACATCTCCTTCATGTATTGCCCTGGAAACTCGCTCGGCACCTCCTTCATGTATTGCCCTGGCAACTAGCTCTAGCCTTTCTTTGGCAAGTGATCCTGCACATACACACAAAACACACCAAAGCAACATCTTTTCCCACTAAAACTACCAAGTTATGTAATTAAGCTCAATGATGGAAGGAAACATGGATTAATGCATGAATGGCTAATTATGCAACTAATATGAGCCTAAGTCTAACAATAATATGAGTAAAAAAGGTAAGAAAAATAGTACTTTTGAACACTTATCACACCCCCAAACTCGAACTATTGCTTGTCCTCAAGCAATGCAAACTAATAATTACTTGCCAAGACTTTAATTTTCACAAACTTAGCTTTGAACTTGATTTCAATTCTCAGAACCGGGGCACAAAGTATGATTGGCTTTTCATTTTTCGGAAAATTTAGGAGTTGCTCGGAATCAAACTATAATGCTTGTGAGTGTGTGCGGAGTTGTGTGCAAGTTGATTTTTCGGATTCTATGCAAACAAGAGGTTTTCAAATTACTTCATTGGGTTCTTTTTAACATGTTTTAACTAGAGCCAGTTTTGGGCACCTCTAGTGTTTTGTTTTTAGTTTTACTCGACTAGAGCCGGTTTCGGGCACCTCTAGAAAAAATTTTTTTTAGCACATACTAGAGGCAGTTTCGGGCACCTCTAGTGATCAATTTTTTTAGCACATGCTAGAGCCAATTTTGGTCACCTCTAGCATTCATCCAATTTTTATTCTAATCCCCCAATTTGTTAGTTATCAACCTAAGTTCACTAGAATTCCTTAAATCAATCAAACCACAACACTGTTTCATCAAATTTAGCATCATAGTAAAATTCTAAGTTTTTCCATGGTTATCCTAGAATAAAAATTCTATCAATTAAGTGAATTGGCAAAGTCATCATCGGATATTCATCAAATCTAAGCAATTCTTGTTCCAACTAAAGGCATGGCAAGCAATTTATGTATTCTAAATGTAATACTTAAGATGAATGTAACTAAACATGGTAACTACTAATAACAATCCCCCCAAACTCGAGTGAGGCATTGCTCTCAATGCATGCATTAAAGAAAAATAAAAATAACGAAAAATACAATGCATACGAGGACTTACTCTGAGAGTTCGTCATCGTAGATGATTAGTTTCCTTTTTGTCGGTGTCTTGATTCTCTTGCTTGAACGCGATGGTTGTTTTCTTGTTGCCGGTGGTGGAATCGATCTTCGTACGGGGTTGTCCTCATCATCCTCTTCATCAGTGTCATTGGCTTTTCGCTTGGAGGATTCAATTGGTGCGGTCTTTGTTGGTGCAATGGAGGACTCGTCTGAATCTGAAAAATCAGAAAATGATTCCGTAGGAGTTGATTCGGGTATAGGTTCTTTACCTTTGGCTTTTGCAGTGGTTGCCGGGATGTCTTTAGCTTTGGTTGCTGTGGCATCTTCAGGGTTGGTTGCCGTGGCATTAGCTTATGTAGGCATCATGTAGGTTGCCGCGGCATCATCTGTTGCAGTTGCCATGGCGACTGCTTCATTGGTTGCCGGGGCAAGGATCTCGGCAGGAAAGATTGGCAATGACACGCGATTGTCCGGGTACTTTTCTAGGATAACTTGGGTGATGGCATTGTTGTGCTCCTTCATGTACCGCATGAACATTAGTTGCTGGGCTTCAATTTGCCTTAGGTGGCTTGCCAATGGTTGCAAGAGTGCTTCAAAGTGTCCCGGTGTTAATGGCCGAGTTGCCCGGGCGTTAGGTGCTTGGGCATTAGGGATTGCCGAGGCGGCAAGAGTTTCCGCGGCAATTGGAGGCCTTGAAGAATTTCCTGGTGCCTCTCCCATTAGCTTTCGGATTTGTGCTTGATTCCAACCAGACTTTGGTAGGGTCTTTTCATCGGTGGACTCACTTGGGACATGCATCTCCATGCAAAGATTAGAAATTAAGCAAGGGAAGAAAAAAGAACCCTTATCTTTTGAGCCACATACAAAAATCTCATCACAAATAATTTTTCCAACGTTAATGATGCGGTTATGCAAAATAGAATGTAGGAGCAAAAGACGTGGTATATCAACGGTAGTATTATGTGTGGTGGGCATTAAATAAGTTTTAACAAACCTATTCCATAGTTTTTCCTCGGGTTTAAGCCGAAGGCGATTTACCGTGCCCTTGAATTTACCGTCGTTCCAATGAGTTCCCGGTTGAGTGAGTTCTTGAAGCACCTTGTCGAGTTGCTCGGGCGTGATTTGATCAATGAAGGATTGATGCTTGCCCTTCTCAATGTAAAGCCCGTAAAAGGTGTTGACGTTTTCAGGACTTATGAGTATGGCCTTGTCACGAACAAAAACATAAGGATTATCCGGGTTAGGTGAGTGAGCATAGAATTCTCTTACCCATGAGATGTTGCCCGGTTCCGGTTGATGGCAAAAGATTTGCCACTTTTGATGTGCAATCCTCTCGAAGATGAATGGTTCAAGGTCGAAATCTTGATGAGAGTTGGAGTATTCAAAGCCTTGTCTTCATGAATCTTCCGGCTTTCAAACTTGGAGTGAAATCTTTCTTGAACCACCGGTGTAGCAAACTTCTTGTATCTTGGTTTTTTGGAGGAACTTGGATGAACTAAAAATTTAATTTTTGATGCCATAGATGATCTTGGTTGTGAGTTTTGTAAAAGCAAATAAAAGAAAAGAAACTAAAAAGTTGCAAGATAAAAAGTAGGAATAGGTTAAGGGTGATGGGTTTTATAGAAAAGATAGGTGGTAAATATGGTGGGTGGGATTAGGGGAAAACGAAAAAAGGGTTTTGGTTTAGGGAGAGGGTGACGGCAAGGGGGGTTTGATTAGGGTAAATTGGAGGCTTTATTTAAGCCTTAGATTTAGCCCATTAATTTCCTTGTTGAAGATGTTTTCCTTCTTGGATTAAAATTCCTCTTTATCTTGAACTCTTTTCCTACAATTCAAAGACAAATCAAATAAGGATTAAAATTAAAGATAAACTAATAAAAGAAAATAAATAAAGATGTATAAAGGGATTCTTTAAAAAAAGGAAATTTATCCTAAAAATATATATATAATAATCAGAAATAGTAAAAAAAATAATAAAAAAATATAGTTCGAAAAATAAAATAAAAAATTAATCGAAAATAATAAAAAAAACATAAAATAAGAAAATAAAAATAAAAATAAAATATCAAAGGGAGAGCATGCTCATGCATCTCCTAAGTAAACCACTTCTTTGTTACGTTCCACATGGGCACCATTGTAGTGTTTCAATCTTTGTCCATTAACTTTGAATTCATGGTTGTTAGAGATGGACTTGATTATCACAACACCATGGGAGAATGGTTTGACGACTTCGAATGGTCTCGACCATCTTGATTTCAGCTTTCCCGAAAAACGATTTAGCCGAGAATTGAATAAGAGAACTAGTTGCCCTGGCATGAATTGTCGCGGCAACAGTTTCTTGTCATGCCATTGCTTTGTTTTCTCCTTGTAGATTCGTGCATTGTTATAGGCAAGTGCACGGAATTCTTCTATCTCATTGAGGTCCAACAAACGCTTTTGTCCGGAACTTTCCCAATCTATATTCACGGTCTTGATTGCCCAATATGCCTTGTGTTCGATTTCCACCGGTAGATGGCATGTTTTTCCATAGACAAGTCGGAAGGGGGACATACCTAAGGGTGTTTTGAATGCAGTGCGAAAGTGCGTCATCTAGTCTTAATGACCAATCCTTCCTAGAGGGATTTACAACTTTCTCGAGTATACCCTTCAATTCCAGGTTGGAAATTTCTGCTTGCCCGTTGGTTTGTGGGTGATATGCCGTGGCGATCTTGTGTGATATGCCGAAGCGTTGCAACATCTTGGCAATTAGTCTGTTGTCAAAATGCTTGCCTTCGTCACTGATAATTGCTCTCGGCATCCCAAACTGTGTAAATATATTTTTCTACAAGAATCGTTGCACGGTCTTGGAATCGTTGTTGGGAACTGCAGCTGCCTCCACCCATTTAGACACGTAGTCGACGACAAGTAGAATGTAGAGGTTTCCGAATGAAGATGGTAAAGGTCTCATAAAATCGATCCCCCATACATCGAACAATTCCACCTCGATGATGTTCTGGAGCGGCATCTCATGTCGTTTAGAGATATTGCCTGTCCTCTGGCAACGATCACATTGCTTGTAAAAGTCTTGGGCATCTTTGTACAATGTTGGCCAATACAAACCGGATTGCAAAACTTTGGCCGCGGTACGAGTTCCTCCAAAATGTCCTCCATAGGGTGAAGAATGGCATTGCCGGAGTATATTCTGTTACTCTTCTTCAGGGATACATCGGCGTATAACCTGATCTGCACATTGTTTAAACAAAAGAGGTTCGTCCCAAAAGTAATGTTTCACATCATGGCGGAACCGCTTCTTCCCTTGGTGAGTAATGCCATAAGGTAAAATACCACAAACAAGGAAATTAACTAAATCCGCGTACCAGGGTATTGCCGAGGCATGTGCTACCGTGGCGACTGCTCCCAAAATTGCTGAGGCGTGCGCGTCAAAGGCTGCTGCTGCGTCGTGAGTTGCCGAGGCGTGTGCATCCATGGTTGCCGAGGCGTGCGTGTCAAGGGCTGCGGCGGCATCGAGAGTTGCCGAGGTGTGCGCGTCCATGGTTGCTGAGGCGTCGAGGGTTGCCGAGGTGTGCGCGTCCATGGTTGCCGAGGTGTCGAGGGTTGTCGAGGCATGCGCGTCCATGGTTTCTGAGGCGTCAAGGGTTGTCGAGGCATGCACGTCCATGGTTACCGAGGCAACTAAAAGTTGTTCATCCGGGAATGCATCACATATCTCTAGATCTGCGTCCTCCTCCCTATTGCCTTCTTGTGTAGCATCAACATTTTGATCAGCTTCTTTTCCTGGTCGATTGACTAGCCAATTTTCCTTTTCTTATTATTCTTCCTTGATCGGTTCTTCATACTCCCCAGGTTCCTCTTGTTCGGCAATGTAGTTGTTGAGGCAACTAAATTTCTCATCGGCATGCCTTAGTGTTTGGAACACATTTAGTTTAACTTGCTGGTCATTCACCCTCATTGTGAGTTCTCCCTTTTCAACATCTATCAAGGTTCTCCCTATTGCTAGGAATGGTCTCCCGAGAATGATGGGTGCATGCTCATCTGCTTCACAATCCAAAACAATAAAGTCAGCGGGAAAAATAAATTTATCAACTTTTACCAGTATGTCCTCGATTTTTCCCTCTGGATGCACATAGGATCTGTCGGCTAGCTATAGCGTAACTGTTGTAGGTCTTCCCTTCCCGATTCCTAGTTTCTGGAAAACCGATTTAGGCATCAAATTTATGCTAGCCCCAAGGTAGCATAATGCTTTCCCGACATAGTGGTTTCCAATAGAGCAGGGTATTGTGAAACTTCCGAGATCCTTCAACTTAGGTGGCATACGATTGTGCAACATGGCCATGCATCCCTCTGTTGCGGCAACTGTTTCAAACTCTCCTAGCCTTGTTCTCTTGGACACAATGTCTTTAAGAAACTTGGCATAGTTTGGCATTTGTTCAATTGCTTCCACCAATGGCAGGTTGATGTGGACTTGCTTTAGGATATCAAGAAACTTCTTGAATTGGTATTCTTGCTTTTGTCGCTTCAACCTTTGTGGGAATGGTGGTGGAAGTCGGATATCTTCGATCCTTTCATTGGTTTGGAACCTGATTGACGGCATTGCCAGGACGACTGGAGTTGCTGAGGCATTATCAATTGGGGTTGCCGAGGCATGCTTATCACAAGTTGCCGAAGCATTCTTATCGTACATGGATTCATCCTTATCGTCGGGAATCCGTGTAGGGGGCATTTGTGTAGAAGTTCTCTATATCGTTCCCAAGCCTCGTACATGGATTCATCATCTGCCTGCCGAAAAGAAGTAATGTCATTACAAAGCTTATCAGTCAAATTTGTAGGATTAAACCGAGCAAGGAAATCACGACAAAGATCGGTCCAAGATGCTATTGATCCGGCAGGAATGCTATTCAACCATGCTTTCGCCCTATCCCTTAGTGAATAGGGGAATAATCTTAATCGTAAGACATCGGGGGTGACTCCATGTATTTTGAACGAGTTACAAATCTCGAGGAAAGATTTTAGATGTTGTCGTGCATCTTCAGTTGCTGAGCCGCCAAATTGACCAATTGTGTTGATCATATTAAACATTACCAGTTTTAACTCAAATTGGTCGGCTTCAATTTCAGGTGCAACAACTCCAGGATTAAGTCCATCAAGATCTTCTTCAAGATAGTCTCGAATAGTTTTGTTTCGTGCAAGAATCACTCCTCCTCCTGCTGGAACATCTTGATTCATATTGCCGTCTTGATTAGTCATTGCTACTCTTATCCTTCGTCTAAGTCTTTGTAAGGTTTGTTCGATTTCTGGATCAAAGGGATATTCTGGTGAAGTCGGTCTCGTCCTGGTCATATACCAATGCAAAACCAATGTTTGTTAGCCCTTTGAATCTTAAACAAGAAAAGTAAATAGAAAGTGCAAGAAAATAAAAACAAAGTCGCTATTGCCAATCCCCGGCAACGGCGCCAAAAACTTGTTGCGCGTAATAAGTGCTACGCAATTGTGCAAGTATACACGTTGCAAGTTATAGTATAAAAGATATCGTCTCCACAGGGATTGGTGCCACTTCAAGAATCTAGTCTCTTGCACTGTAAAAAGTAAAAACACAAATAAAGGATTATAGGAGTTTAACTAATAACTAATCTAGAAAGCAATAAAGTAAAAGAATAGATGAGATCAAATGAGAGAGAGATAGGCCAGGTTATCGTGAGTTGAGGTGTGATAGCCGATTGGACAGTCTTGGTAAAAGAGTGCACGGGCAACTCAGTTGCCGTGGCAACTTGCACAACGGGGTTGCCTTGGCAACTAATCGATGGTTGCCTGGGCGACTAGTTGGGTAACTACTTGGGAGTCTGGGCAGCAACCTTCAAGGTTCGGCAGAGCGTTCTTCAATGGTTTCTTCTTATCCCTAAGTCGAAACTCTAGCTACTTGTGCATGCCTTGATAATACATCCCTGCGTGAATCAAGGGTGAACAACAACCAATCTTGCGCTCCTATTAGCCGTTGAAATCCTTGACTTATTCCTAAGCCGGATTAATCTTCACCATCAATAGATTGAATAAAGATCATATTCATTCGTTTCTTGAATCTAACTCTCCCGATATTAGATAAATGGATGAAGTTACGAGATACTCTCCCAATTCACTCGCAAACAAGAATAAGAACCAAGAATGAATAAACCTTGAATAGAAAAGTGTAAACTCTTATTACCTAAACAAAATCCAATAGTTTCTCACAACCACAAAACACAATAACCATAGCCAAATAGATTTAGTTCATGGCTAGGTTCCAAAGAATCACAAGATAAATAATCCCTAGCATGAACCCAATCGAACAAGAAAGAAAAAGATGAAGAAGGAAGCTTGTCGAAATCCCCTTGCCCTAGATGCTTGTCGAAAATTCTCTCCTCTTGCCCTCCTTGGATTGTCGAAATTCCCCTCTAATTTATAGGGCTAGGTCAAAGTCCTTCTTTGAGGAGGAAGTTAAGTTGGAATTAAATTATCTTTAAAGAATATAATTCTTTATTATAATTATATTCCTACTCGAACTTCTCCTATCTTCTTGGAATTTAATTCTTCTTTATTCTCTTCATGGAAATCAAATTCCTTTGGGATTGGGCTTTGCTCCACGTCATCTTGGGCTTGTCTAGTCATCAATTTTGACTACCATATCACCTTTGTTCTTTGTCGACAATTGCCCTGGCAACTGGCTCGGCGTCTCCTTCTTGCATTACCCTGGCAACTAGCTCGGCATCTCCTTCATGTATTGCCCTAGCAACTCGCTCGGCACCTCCTTCATGTATTGCCCTGGCAACTAGCTCTAGCCTTTCTTTGGCAAGTGATCCTGCACATACACACAAAACACACCAAAGCAGTATCTTTTCCCAGAAAAACTACCAAGTTATGTAATCAAGCTCAATGATGGAAGGAAACATGGATTAATGCATGAATGGCTAATTATGCAACTAATATGAGCCTAAGTCTAACAATAATATGAGTAAAAAGGGTAAGAAAAATAATACTTTTGAACACTTATCAGCTATCTATATGAAATGTAGAAGTAAGATGTAAAAAGAAAGTTGATCTTTGGACAAGATGTTATCACTTAAAGCTAAAATAAGAGCAAAGGAAGAAAAGTATCAATTCGAGGAAGGATGATTTGTATAGGTCAAAAAGGGAAAAACTTGGTTCCAGAACTGTTATACCTCAAGGAATCGTGAAAGAGTTGGACCAAGAGTATATTAGTGGGTCTTATCTCTAGAAGTGAGCAAAAGTCTATAGTATATGTACTTATATTTTGGGGGCATTGGCTGAATTATTTACATGTCATCACTCCTGGATTAAATTGAGATGTAATTAGTTTTGATACACGAAGGAGTTAGTAGAAATGTTAGTTTATGGAATTAAAGAATTAAGGAATAAGAAAAATTACATTGGTCAAGGCCCTAAAAAGAATTAAAAGATTGAAGAAGCCACTTGGGAGGTTGAGAAGAAAATGAGGGAGCAATATTTGCAATTGTTTGAAACATGTATGTTTTGAAAATTCGAGGATAAATTTTCTTAAGGGGAAGAATTGTAATATCCCAAATTTTGGCTAGTGATCAAAATGTAATTTTTGAAAATTTTGGGGTTAAAGTATAAAATTTGGAAAAGTTTGGGGACTAAAGTGTAAATTTCCCCAATAAGTAATTTTATTCAGTATAAAAGTGAATCAGATCGAAATAAGTACCTTGATATCGGTTTTAAGAATTAAGATGCAGTAAAAGGTACTGAATTTGGATCGAATAAAATTGTTAAGCGTGCTTAGGCCAAGGAAATATTAGGATGGGTGACCTCCGAGAAGTTCCCATAAAAGTGTTTCTGATCGATATTTTGGATTTAGTAAGAGTAGAGAATATTTGTATGGATTATCGATAAAGGATTTCTAAGCGAAATTTTATTTTATAAAGATTTTCGATAATTATCGAAATAATAGACTGAGTTAGGAAAATTCAGTCTAACACCTTGGGAAAGGAAATTTTTATGAGATGATAATGTTTATTTTCCGAATATAGAAATATAGAATTTTTGAAATAAATCCGATAGTTCGAAAAATGTAAAATCGCAATAGAAGTATTTTGCGAATATTGGGAGATCAGATCGAATCGAAATTTCAAAGGTTGTTCCATAAGCAATGGAAAAGTTATAAAATAATATTTAAGGAATAGTGATCGGTTGGGAATGAACTATTTTAGTTGGATTGTAATGGAATGGCATTTTTGAAGTAAACTAGTAAATACAAATTAGTTAGAAGGGAAATTGGTCATTTATCCCCAATGGCATTTTTGAAATATTTTAAAAGTTACAAGGATAATTTTGGAAGAAGGAAATGGAATAGTAAATCATGGCCCTTGATTAATGATAAGATCAATCTCAACCGTTGGATTAAAAGGGTATTTTAGTAATTTCACTATTTAAATGAATTTAAAATTCATTTATATTTACAAGTGGCATAATTGTAGAGATTAAAAATAAAAGGCCAAAAAGATGAAGTCTTCTTCATCTTTCAATTTCGAAAATATTGGGGAAAAAAGGGAGAAAATTTCCAAGCTCCATTCAAGCCTCGAAACTTAATTTTAAGGTAATCTTTCGAACTGCAAAGTTGTTCTACTCTTCAAGCTCTATCTTTTGATGTCAATAATTCATGGAATACATGCTTGATTGATGAGAATTTTGATGAGAAAGAAATTAGGGTTTATGGACTAAATTGGGGGTTTTGAGATTTTATGATTTTATGTTGAAATTTAAGTTGAAATTAAGTTGTTATGATGATAAAATCATGTTTTTGGAGTTGGGATTTAAACCCTAGATATTTTAGTTTGTATGAAGATGATAAGGGTTTATGGATTCAAGTTTGATTTAGGGTTTGTGATGTTGGATAAATGATCTAGTAAGCTTGAAATTTTTATTTGGAAGCAAAACCCTAAATTAAAGGTATAAGGACCATTTCAGAAATTCTGAAAGTTAAAGGACTAATCTAAATTTTTATGATTTTGAAGTGTATTTATGTTATTAATGATGTTGGAGATGTGAAATTGAAGTTAGAATGCAAAACCGATGTTAAATCGAATTAGTAACCACTTTGATAAATTGTCAAAGTTAAGTGACCAAGTCGGAAGTGAGGTTTTAGAGAAGGAATAAATATGATTTTAGCTGAAATAATAGAATTCAAATAGTAATGTTGATTTGAGGACTAAATTGCAAAGTTAAGAAGTTTAAATCCTTATCTTTGCATTTTAGTGACTAATTCGGAAAGAAGGAAAAATTAGGGGGGATCAATGTTGAATAATTATTTGATGAAAAAGGATGATAAGTTGATGGTTTGAATCAAGTATTGAGACTAAATTGAAAAAAGTATAAAAGTAAGGAGAAATTAGTATAAAGTTTGAATTTATATATGGAAGTTGTGTAGGAAAACTATATTTGGCAGTAAGTTTGAAAATTCACCATAAATTCTACAAAAATGGTTAGAAGGTGAATTTTATACTGATGTAAAGATTTGTTCGTCTAGTTTTTCTTCCAACAAATAGAAACTAATTTTGAGTTTCAAGTAAAAAGATATGAATTTTTAAGTGGTGAAAGGTCAAAAAACAGTATGGCAGTCTGTTCCGAAATCAGCATTGGAAATTGACTTTGAAAATTTTCCACAAATCGTACAAGTTGAATTTGGGATATTAATTTATATGGTTGAAAATATTATTGAATCTAGTTTTTTTTCAGAACAAAGGGAATCGAATTCTGAGTTGTAGATTATTTTATAGAAATATTTCTTTGAAGGTAGTGCAATCTGCCAAAAAAATGAGAATTGTTACATTTTGTATCTAAGGTTAATTAGTAAGCTTGAAAAGGGTTAATGGAAGTTCTAAATGGTTATTAAGGACCAAAATGAGTTTTGAACAGTATAAGAAAGGAAAGAGGAAATTTGTATATTCGAATTATTAGATTTGATAGTATGTTTGAAAAATTGTTAGATTTGAACCTAACAAATGTTGTTTATACTTATGTGATTAATGAAGTTTGGATACGAATCAAAGAGGATTCAAGATACTATAAGGGAAAGGATCGAGTAGAATTTAGTGAGGCATACTGTTACATGGCCCAGGTGAGTGCATTTCTAAATGTTTGTATTACATTGAAAATGGCATTGCATTTCTCTATAATACATGATATGATACAATGCTCGACATGGCAAGCTTGATGGAATATCAGGTACGAATTATTATTTGCATAAATGATGATGCATTATGCATACATGAAATATGAATAATGACAAGATTAAAATGAAACAAGATACACCCTGGGGTGCAAATGGCACTAGCAAGGTGTTTTTAATATAATGAGCAAAGAACGTCCTTATATGAGAAGCAAAGAGCGTCCTCTCGAGTGCGTACTCTACAAGGCACTACGGTGCAGATAGGCTATGGGGTTTCCATGGGCCTCTAGCCAGACACGATGATAATAATAACAATATGATACATGATACTTGAAAAAGATGTTACATGATTTCATGCTACATGAAAAAGAAGTTGCATGTTACATGTCAGAGAAATACATGGCATACATGATAGAAATGTTATTGATATATGATAGACATGTTACATGATACATGATAGAGTACATGATATGCAAATGATTGCATAATGAAAACATGACAATGATAGAACATATGACATATGTACATTGTGATATACTTGCCATGTTATAGAGAAAACGAAATGCACTTTTATATATGACATACTATATTACATTATTTCAGGATTTTAAAATAAATAATTTTAACTGCCTCACTAAGTTTGTACTTAGATTGTGTCTTATGTCATACGTAGGTTTCCTGGAAATTGTCTATCGAGGAGGAGCAGAAACTTGGGAAAAATCAAGTTACTACAATAAGTTCAGTAAGTACATCTTTACCATAATTTGATAGATTAGTGGGCATGTAAGTATTTTAAAGTTGAACTGTCTACAATTGTAATCACTTATTTTTATCTGGTCTGTAAATATCATATTAATATATTAGTGTAATAATTAATTGATGTCACTAATGCATGTTTACACACACATATATATGTTTGTATGTACATGTTATTTATATATGTGTGATATATGTGTGTGATGTGTGAATGCATGTATAACATATGTATCGTGTATACGTACGTATTTATAATTATCGTGGTGTATGTATAGCGTGTGTGTTTGCTTATTTTATGTCATGCATGTTTTGTATTATATGTGTACTAATGTATATGTTTATATCTATTATATGTGAATGTATGTATATATGTGTCTTTGCATTTAAATGTATGTGAGATATGTAAATATTTGAACGTGTGTATGGCATATATATGTGTATGTCCGTGTACGTATACATGCATGTGCATGTATTATCGTATTACCATAGTACAATTATCATTATTATTATTATTATCACTGGTATTGGGCTAAGTATAACATAAAATCCAAAAAGACAATAATAATATATATTTTAAGAGTCCAATGTCCAGTCCAGGTTTACAAACCCAAAAACAAGATAATATACAAGGCCTATTTCGGGCAGACCCAACCAAATCCTAACCAATGCCCAAAAAAAACTTAGAAATAACTAAACCCTAATTACATGTCTGACCCATAACCCAAATTGCTTCTATCTTTGTGCGCAGCCAACTAAGGGCCGTTGGATCAAATTCAGATCCAATGGCCACGATCAAAGTAACGACTGTGTATGGTCCACGCGTGGACCGTTAAGCCTCCTACGTGCGCGTGCATCTCACACCTCTAACCCTTTGACTGTCGTGCACCATGTGGCACCATCTCACACAATCTCACCAGTTTCAAGATTCCATCTGGGCCGTCTATCATCGAACCATCTCAGCCGTTGGATTAGAACTGATCCAACGGCCAAGAACGAGGCCAGCCGAGACGATACCTCCACCATGCCTCTGTCGTACCACCAGCTCCAACCATCGCGTTCAGGGCGTGCAAGAGACAGGAAATAGTGGAATGTCATTTACCGAATCAAAAATTATATGTATTTTATTTTGTTTTCCTACTAAAAAGCAATCAGAGAAATCATATATATATGTAACAATAACCCAAAAATTGTATCATCGGTCATCATATCAAAAAAATCAATAACACAAAAAAATTGAGAGTTCCAGTGGTAATCTTTTCCTTCTCTCTTCCTCTCTTCATGCATGTAAGAAAATAAAAAAATAAGTAAGCAGAGGGCTTTTTACTGGTGACGTTTCGAGTCCTCCTTGGCCGGAAACAAGCCTAATATGGTGAGCCGTTCAGGGAGGAGCGTCTTCTGGTTCAAACTTTGGTTTCCTTTTTTGCTTGTCGGTTCAACAGGGGATTGGTTCCTTTTTTGGTTCGAAGTTAAAAGGGTTTATGGTTTCTGTCCAAACAAGAGAGATGGGGGTTTGTTGATGTTTCTGGTGGCTGGGACAGTGGTTCGAGGCGGCATCAAGGCCATGTCTCACCGGAAACCACCTGGGCACGGTGGCCATTTGGGAGGGCAAATATAAGAGGAGAGTTTTTTTTTAAAACCAAAATTTAAAATGCTAAAGATCTGAAAGCAGACCCTATTGGGTCTTTTTATAGAGTCTTATTATTTTTAAAAGGGTATAATCACTCACTAAACCATCCCGTGTTTCAGGATTTTTCAAAATTGCCTCGCCCCTTGGTTTATTTACACAAACGGTCCCTCTCACATTTTGTAATCTCGCAATTAAGTCCCAAAATTAACCATATCCAGTTACTAAAGCTTGCCCCTTGGTCATTTTACATGATAAGTCCTCTAGAGTTTACTCCAACTTTTTAATTACGCCTTTTTTTGTTTAATTTCTGTTTTGGATTTTATTTCTATTTCAGTTTAGTCCATCTGATGCCTTGAACATTCACGTCCTTTTTTATTTGTTTTTTAGCATGTTATGTTGCACATAGTGTTTACATGTATTTTATTTACATCATGCTAATTTATGTTTTTAGGTAATATATCCTTTTATTGTCTTGATTTATTTTGTTCGTATTATATGTTTTTATATGTTATGTCTTATTTTAATTTGTATGATCGTATCCATATTATCTTGTTTTTCGTTGGTCTGTTTCTTACGTTGTTACATATTAATTTATAGCGCGGTTAGTTTTTCGTCCATTTCTTTCCCTACATTTTATATGCGTATTATTTTGGTCATGTTCATTCATACATATTTTATTTTCATATGTTTAGTTTTGTTAGGTCATGATAAATAAATGTTAACTTTTTTCATGTTTGCTTTGTTTAGGCTACATGTTAGTGTGTTTCTTTGTCACATATAATGCCATGTTTCTTATTTATGTATGTAAATTATGTTCCATGTTAAGTATTAAGTACATGTTCGCTTGTTGATTAGATTTAAATAGTTTAATATCATATTACATCCATGTCATGCATTCGTTATATTTGTGTTAATGTGTTTAAGCATATTAGAATTGATTAATTTAGTTTCGGGATCATGTTTTGTTCTTGTTCATGTCTATATTTCGTTTTTTATTGTTATGGTATGATAGGTTCTTTTGTCTATGTGTTTATGCGTTTTTATTCATTTTGTAATATTCCTATGTTATGTTTCAATATCATGTCGATGTAATTTGTTTATTTTATATTTTGCTTCCTAAGATTACATATCGAGATATATAAATTGTCAATGCGGTGCCCTTTTATCCGAGCGTAAACGGGGCCAGTATCAGGCATAGTGATGGTGGTTTGGCGTTTACTCTCGGATAACAAGGCTTTTAAAATTTACTCGCACATGTTACTAAATGTTAATTAAATCGTCACTTTAATTCGAAAAATATAATATTAATAAAGCGGTAATTATTAAAGTACCAATTTTGGGCGGTGTGGGGGTGCTAATCTTTCTCCATCCATAACCGACTCCCAAACCCAATATTTTTAAAATCTCTGGTTTTACGGTGTCTGGTCTACCTAAGTGGCCGGTGGCGACTCCATTTTTAAATAAAATATGATTTTTTAAACCCCACGGAAAATATTTTTTAACACCCGAAAGACCTCCAAACACTCTGAAACCTTATTTTTTAGCGAAAGAGGGATATCGCTACAGATGGCGACTCTGCTGGGGATATTTTAGCTTTTCAAAAACAAATGAGAGTCAAGCTTTTTTAAATAATTATCGCTTTACAAATATCGGAAGTCTTGGATTAAAGTGACTATTAAAGTAATATTCGGTTATAATTGCGTGTTTATTTTAACGCATTTAAAACTTGGCATATAAACCCGTCTTTCTAAGTGGGGGGAAAACGCTAATGCTTTTGTGAGGATATCGTTCCTCTGTATGGGCCTAGCAAGTCCCTTCGGGGCTCGAGTACCTTATGCTCTCGTGGGGATATCGTTCCTTCGTATGGGCATAAGCGAATGGGTCCCCCTGAATTGAACTCGGTTGAAAGGAGCCTATAATGGGTGATGATCGGGGGCCTTGCTACTTTTAGTAGAGGACAGCAAGGACAATTCGGGTACCCCTTAGCCCCAAAACTGCATGTAGAGAATATAGAAAACTACCCCTTTAGAGCCATGCGGATAACCTAAGTGTTTAGACGGGACGTAAATAGGGTTGTTTTGTTTTTTATCGTGTTTAATTTGCCCTTTATTTATGTATTTATTGATTTTAACCAGTATTGACTTGTTTTCTTTTTTGTTCTTTTTGTTTTTGCATATATCATCGCATTCACATTATATAGGGTATTGATTCCCGATTGGTTTCTCACGTAATAGAGATTGTTCATGATGGACCAAGGGTTCTTTGACCTGACGATAGAGGGTTCGGTTCTAGAGTTCCATCCCGAGGCTAGATCAAGGATAGCAGAAGAAAGATTGTTTAGAGACTCCAAGCCAGATTCGGCAAGCAGTGTCAGTTCTGGTAACGAGCAAGGTGGAATACAAGAGTTAAAGAAGCAAATGGCCGAAATGATGAACCAGATAAATGCTATGATGAAAAGTAAGCAACATGTCAAACTCAGAGAAGAATCGAAGATCAGAATGCATAACAGAATGGTCAGAATGTCAAGATAGACAACACCGTTAAATACAACAAGTTGAATCCTTTTGTAATTAGTGTTAAGAAACAGACCTGTGGTATATCTGGGGCAGATACCCAGAAAACAGAGGCAAGACTAGGAGAAGCCCAAGAATCAAGTGACGTAAAGTGGCATTGTCCTATACCTATGAGATACACCGAGCTGCTTCTGTTGCTCATTGAAAGGAATCTTATCGTACCGGTGAAGTCTGTACCAAAGAGACCTCCTTATCTGAAGGGTTACAACAGTCATATCTGGTGCAGCTACCACATAGGGGGTTCGGGTCATCACACTGAGAACTGCGGGGCCTTGAAAAATAGAGTTCAAGATCTTATCAGAACGGGAGTTTTGGGTTTCGAATACAGGCAGCCCCGATTCTACAATGAACCAGCCAGTGCCCGAGGGGCAAAGTCGAAGAAGGGTCAACCCCCAGTCCAAGGTTCAGGTAACACAGAAGCGGGTCAATCAAGTGAGACAAATTTAGGAGTCGAGAGTAAAAGCATCTCAGAAGATGAACTTGCATTCGAGTATGGCCAGCTCGAGCATGAGAGGTATGATTCGAGTAAAATATCGAAGAATATACAAGACAAGTACCAGAAGTTGCACATTGAATTCAAGAATGCCAGTCTGGGTGACACCCCTAAGGAATAGGTTAATGGCATGATTCAGCTGAAGAACAATTTGGAACGTGGGAAGCAGAAATGCAAGACTAGTAAAAATAAAGCCAGATCATTGTCACAGAAGCTGAAAGAAGCTGAGAGCCAACGCGACATCCTCCAAAGTGAGTTGGAAAGTAGTTTGGCCATAGACGAGATACTGAAATCAAGTCTGCAGTAGAAAGGGGAAGAATTTCAAGACCTTCAAATGGAAAACAAAGCACTCAAGGAACAGATAGAAAGGCTCAAGATTTTTTTACATACCAGCGAGATTCGTGCTGAAGCATACAAGCAGGCCGGGTATGAAATTTTACAAGAAGTAACTGTCAAGCTACAAAAGGCCGAGAAGAAAATATAAGAGAAAGATAAAGACATGAAGATTGTCATGACTCAAGCGCGGCAGGTGGCCCAACAGGTAGCAGACTTAGCTGATGCAGCAGTGCCGATAAGCTAGAATATGGATACAGTGTTGGACCGCGAAGGAAAGCTGACGGGACTATTGAATGAGGTCAAGAAATTAGGAGCTAGAGCTCACCGCTACCTGTAAACTCCTAATACCTGATGTAATGAAAACTTTTGGTCTGAATGAAACATATTCTATGGGGACAAATCACTTGCGAAATCAATACCTTATTGCATTCATACATTTTCATCACATCCTTTACATTGTTTAATAATTTTATCATTACATGGCACTTCATCATTTAATTTCTGGGGTTCGATGGCAGAACTAGTTCAGAAAATGGAACGAACTAAAGAGTCGAGGCTTGAACTGCTAAAAGGAAGAATCGGGAAAGAGCTAAAGAAGAAAGAAAAAATAGATGTTTTCAATATGAGGGAACTTTGCCTAGTCCTTGATTTGGTCATTTCTCCGGATTTCAAGATTCCTAAATTTGTACAGTATGACGGAACTAGCTGCCCGAAGGTCCACTTGACCATGTTTTGCAGAAAAATGGAGGGATACATGAAGAATGAAGAGTTATCGATCCACTACTTCCATGATAGCCTGACAGGACCTGCAGCAGTGTGGTATAACCGTTTGAGCAGAAACCAAGTTCGGTCATAGGGTGACCTTGCTAATGCCTTCTTGAGTCAATACAGATATGCTTTAGACTTAGCGCCCTATCGACAGTTTCTTCAAAACAAGAAAATGAGACCGAATGAAAGCTTCAGGGAGTATGCACTAAGGTGGTGATGTTTGGCAATCCAAGTTCAGCCTTCCATAGCAGAAGAAGAGTTGACTCCCATGTTCCATGCAACGCTTCCCTCTCCTTTCTTCGATATGATGTTGGAGAAATTAAGAAGCAGGTTCGAGGATTTTATGATTATTGGAGATAGGATAGAATACGCAATCCAAGAAGGAAGGTTGGGGTCTCAGTTTAAGGACGAAACTGAAGAGATGGTAGATGAAGACAAAGAAATAAATGAGTGTCACCTCTAATGTTCTCGTGGCCGTAAAAGAAGAAGACAAACTAACACTTCGGGGTCATCATGGAAGATTCCTCGAATGAATGCAAATTTAGAAGTGTTCGGAGTATCCATCTCAGAAATATGGCCTTATTTGGTAGATGGCCACTATCTTACTCCCAAACCGATGAAGATTACACCTGATCCATCTGCCCATAGCTTCGACTCAAGTAGTACTTGGGAATTCCATATGGGGGCACCAGGGCATCCCACCAGAAAGTGTAGACCTCTACTGGAGGAGATCAAGAAGCTGATCAATGATGGGACCTTGACACAAGAACTAATCCAGTAGTGGAGGACCAAGGATGAGGGGCAAGTTTGCATAGTGTTAAGAAAGCCAGAGATGTCTCCGCATTAGTAGACTTTCTTGAAGGTCCTTTGCTACCCGTGGCCCACTTGTGATAAAGGTCCTTTGTGAAGGGGCATGCGTCATGTTTATTGATTTTCATTCCATTAAAGAACCTATTTTGCTTAACATACAATGTTCTTGAAAACACATGGATGTGTATCTTTTCTCGCCGTTGTAGGTCACTGGATAATAATTGCAAGATGTGACATTAGTTGGATATTGTGATAATGATGAGGTGTGTTCTCCCAAACAGACTCTGGTCAGCAAAGCAAGACTACTACTCTTTCGATGATGTTCAAGGATGAAAAAGCTCCAAATGTTAACCATGTAGAGTTGCTTGAAATTGAAACTCTAAGCGTAATCTTCTAGGTACTAAAGAGTTAAAAAATCAAAAAGGACACATGAGTGTGCAATAAAAGAAAATAACGATATTAGATAGATTAAATAAAAAGCACTTATATGTTCAAATCCTGGTAATAGGCTTGTTCGGATAAGAGTTGAAATTTTGGGGCACTCCGCTGAAGCAATAGGGTTGCAATACTTCATCCAAGTCAAGAAACCCTAGCTTCATGAGTGATGGTAATATTTTCAAATCGTGACTATGCCGAGTAACTTGGGGCAATGTTGTTTGCTCCATCGTTGTCCTCAAGACAAAGGACCGTGACGAGTTGATTTCCTCAAAAATAATGATAAACACATGAAAAAAACAACAAAAAAAGAAGAGAAAAAGAGAAAAGAGAAAAAGAAGAAAGAAAAAAAGGGGAAGAAAAAATGAAGAAGAAAAAAAGATAAGAGAGAGAGAGAAAAATGAACAATAGCATAAGCATAATTAAAAACACACACCCACCTAGAACTTTATTCTTAGAATGATATTTCTGCGCTCGAGTGGTTAAACAAGTCCACCCTTTTAGGGCAGAGCAAATAATGAGAATTGAGAAAGAGTAGTATTTTGCAGCAACGCGATAATCATGAGGATGAGCCGAGTCATCTGGCAAGACTTCACAGCCTTGAATCACCGCAACATTTGGATCCAGGCCATGCTTGAAATGATCGTTGAACAGTTGAATCTAAGACGCTCTTGCACTTGATATCCAGAGCTCCTATTTTGCTGTTTGATGTGATTTCAAGATCCTGTATGTTAATCTAAATGATACTCTTAAGCGGAATGCCAATCAACAAATTGACGATTTAGAGCAACAAAGATTTCTATGTATTACTTTAGAAATAAGATCCAAAACACAAGGTCGTGGATATTATTGAGGCACCTAACCGGAGAGACGACACCTCAATGTATGAGATAAAGATAATGACAAGAATATATGTGTCAGACAGCTCAAGAGCAGGAAGTGGGTTTCAGCTATGATGCCTTGATTGGTTCAGGGAAATGAAGAACAAACTGGGATGAGAATGAGGTCGCAAAATGCGGGGAATGTAATAGATAAACATTGATTCTCCAAAGAGTTGGAGTAGAGGGATCGAGAGATGGTTCCCGTCCAAAAGCAGCAAAGAGGATTGAATTTTGAAATTAACCCCAGAGCATGGAAGCATTTTGCTTGCCCCAATGATAAAATTGACAAATACTCCGAATGTTAGGTCAAAGAATTGGAAGATAGCTGAGGTCATGATTTAGTGGGCAATGCAGAACATGAAGAATGGTAAGAATCCCTACACAAGAATGATATAGAGATTAGAATGAGCTTACTTGTGAAGTGGGTAGAGACCCTGAAGAAGAAAGACAGTTGCTTGTGCAAAAGAGCAAGAGTAGGTATTCAATTGATAAAGGAAAGACTGATGAAAATGAAGATCAAAACTGAGCATATCACAAAAAGAAGGGAAATAGAGAAATCCAAGAAATGACTTTTTAGGGCATAGGATCTTTAGAAACATAGAGAGTGGGAAAAGAGGAAAAAGAGAGTAAAAAATAGTGAGAAAAAAGGAAGAAAACGAAAGAAGATAAAAAAGAAAAAGAAAAAAAGAAGAATAAGAAAAATAAAGCATTACATTGCATGCATCATAAAGATAGAAGCATGTCATCTATGCTTGTTTTAGACCGATAATTGAAGAATTATCAAAGAATTTTAAGAAATAGATTTTATTGAAGAAAGAAAGTACGGTAGCCATAGCAGCGTGATGTCAGATGACAATAGCCAAGGTAGCGTGAAGCCAGCTATTAAGTTCTTCGGGCCATCAGTAAGACCTTTCGGCATGATGATAAGACCTTTGGGCCACCAGTAATCTTTCGAGCATGGTGATAAGTCCTTCGGGCCATCAATAAGTCCTTCGAGCATGATGCGGCAGCCATAGTAGCGTGAGGCCAGATGACGGTAGCAAGGTAGCGTGAAGCCATCTATTAAGTCCTTTGGGCCATTAATAAGACCTTCGAGCATGATGATAAGACCTTCAGGCCACCAGCAAGTCTTTCGATCATGGTGATAAGTCCTTCGGGCCATCAATAAGTCATTTGGGCATGATGCGGCAGCTATAGTAGTGTGAGGCCAGATGACGGTAGCCAGGGTAGCGTGAATCCATATATTAAGTCCTTTGGGCCATCAACAAGACCTTTGAGCATGATAATAAGACCTTCGAGCCACAATTAAGTCTTTCGAGTGTGGTGATAAGTCTTTCAGGCCATCAATAAGTCATTCAGGCATAATGCAGCAGCCATAGTAGCGTGAGGTTAGATGACGGTAGCCAGGGTAGCGTGAAGCCAGATATTAAGTCATTCGGGCCATCAGTAAGACCTTTGGGCATGATGATAAGTCCTTCAGGCCACCGTTAAATCTTTTGAGCTTGGTGATAAGTCTTTCGGGCCATCAACAAGTCCTTCGGGCAGATGAGGCAGCCTTAGTAGCGTGAGTCCAGAAAGATCAATAGCCTTGTTAGCGTGAAAAAAAAAGAAGAAAAAAAAAGGAAAAAAACAAAAACAAAAAAAATGACAGCCATGTTAGCGTGAGAAAAAATAATTATATCAAAGATAAAGGCTCTAAATGTAGAAAGGGCCTATGTTTTTGAGCCCCGGTGAAAGGTTCCATGTAGGAAGAGCCATAACTCCAAGATTTCAAGGAAGGACCTTTAACTCCAAGATCATAAGATGCATGAGTTCTATCTAGGAAGAACTTAAGAGCCTGAATATTCAGCCAAGGAAAAGCGGAGAGTTCTAGAAGAACACGTGATTCTAAAGCCACGAATAGGGAAGTCGGATAAAAATGAGTGCTTTTGGTCTTTGCTTTGTTCTCGTTTCACAAGAACAAGCAAATAGGAGCAACTGTAATCACTCATTTTTATTTATTCTGTAAATATCATATTATATATTAGTGTAATAATTAATTGATGTCACTAATGCATGTTTATATATATATATATGTGTATGTACATGTTATTTATATATGTGTGATATATGTGTGTGATGTGTGAATGCATGTATAACATATGTATCGTGTATACGTACATATTTATAATTATCGTGTTGTATGTATAGCGTGTGTGTTTACTTCTTTTATGTCATGCATGTTTTGTATTATATGTGTACTAATGTATATGTTTATATCTATTATATGTGAATGTATGTATATATATGTGCTTGCATTTAAATGCATGTGAGATTGTAAATATTTGAATGTGTGTATGGCATATATATGTGTATGTCCGTGTACGTATACATGCATGTGCATGTATTATCGTATTACCATAGTACAATTGTCATTATTATTATTATTATCACTGTATTGGGCTAAGTATAACATAAAATCCAAAATAATAATAATAATATATTATAAGAGTCCAGTGTCCAGTCCAGGTTTACAAACCGAAAAACAAGATAATATACAAGGCCCATTTCGGGCAGACCCAACCAAATCCTAACCCATGCCCCAAAAAAACTTAGAATTAACTAAACCCTAATTACATATCTGACCCATAACCCTAATTGCTTCTATCTTTGTGCGCAGCCAACTAAGGTTGTTGGATCAAATTCAGATCCAACAGCCACGATCAAAGCAAGGGCCTCCTCAGCTGCCGCATGTGGTCCACGCGCGGACCGTTAAGCCTTCCACGACGCGTGTATCTCACACCTTTGACCCTTTGACTATCGTGCACCACGTGGCACCATCTCACGCAATCTCACCAGTTTCAAGATTCCATTTGGGTCGTTTGTCATCGAACCATCTCTGCCATTGGATCAGATCTAATCCAACGGTCGAGAACGAGGCTAGCCGAGACGACACCTCCACCATGCCTCTGTCTTACCACCAGCTCCAACCACCGCGTTCAGGGCATGCAAAAGATAGGAAACAGTGGAATGCCAGTTACCGAATAAAAAATTATATGTATTTTATTTTGTTTTCCTACTAAAAAACAATAAGAGAAATCAGATATATATGTAACAACAACCCAAAAATTGTATCATCGGTCATCAGATCGGAAAAATCAATAACACAAAAAAAATCAAGAGTTCCAGTGGTAATCTTTTCCTTCTCTCTTCCTCTCTTCATGCATGTAAGAAAATAAAAAAATACGTAACCAGAGGGCTTTTTATCAGTGATGTTTCGAGTCCTCCTTGGCTGGCAACAAGCCTAATATGGTGAGCCGTTCAGGGAGGAACGTCTTTTGGTTCAAACTTTGGTTTCCTTTTTTGCTTGTCGGTTCAAGAGGGGGTTGGTTCTTTTTTTGGTTTGAAGTTAAAAGGGTTTAGGGTTTTGGTCTAAACAAGAGAGATGGGGGTTTGTTGATGTTTTATGTGGCTGGGACTGTGGTTCAGGATGGTTCGATGCGGCATCAAGGCCATGTCTCACCGGAAACCGCCTGGGCACGGTGGCCGTTTGGGAGGACAAATATAAGAGGAGAGGTTTTTTTTTATAAAACCAAAATTTAAAATGCTAAAAATCTGAAAACCGACCCAATTGGGTCTTTTTATAGAGTCTTATTATTTTTAAAAGGGTATAATCACTCACTAAACCATCCCGCGTTTCGGGATTTTTCAAAATTGCCTCACCCCTTGGTTTATTTACACAAACGGTCCCTCTCACTTTTTGTAATCTCGCAATTAAGTCCCAAAATTAACCAAATCCAGTTACTAAACGAAAAAATCTCCCCTCCAGTCCTTCCGTGTTTTGGTTTCTTGCACTTTGAGCTTGCCCCTTGGTCATTTTACACGATAGGTCCTCTAGAGTTTATTCTAACTTTTTAATTATGCCTTTTGTTTGTTTAATTTCTGTTTTGGATTTTGTTTCTATTTCAGTTTAGTCCATCTGATGCCTTGAACATTCATGTCCTTTTTTTATTTGTTTTTAGCATGTTATGTTGCACATAGTGTTTACATGTATTTTATTTATATCATGCTAATTTATGTTTTTAGGTGATATATCCTTTTATTGTCTTGATTTATTTTGTTCGTATTATATGTTTTTATATGTTATGTCTTATTTTAATTTGTATGATCGTATCTATATTAGCTTGTTTTTCGTTGGTCTGTTTCTTACGTTGTTACATATTAATTTATAGCGTGGTTAGTTTTTCGTCCATTTCTTTCCCTACATTTTATATGCGTATTATTTTGGTCATGTTCATTCATACATATTTTATTTTCATATGTTTAGTTTTGTTAGGTCATGATAAATAAATGTTAACTTTTTTCATGTTTGCTTTGTTTAGGCTACATGTTAGTGTGTTTCTTTGTCACATATAATGCCCTGTTTCTTATTTATGTATGTAAATTATGTTCCATGTTAAGTATTAAGTACATGTTCGCTTGTTGCTTAGATTTAAATAGTTTAATATCATATTACATCCATGCCATGCATTCGTTATATTTGTGTTAATGTGTTTAAGCATATTAGAATTGATTAATTTAGTTTCGGGATCATGTTTTGTTCTTGTTCATGTCTATATTTCGTTTTTTTATTGTTATGGTATGATAGGTTCTTTTGTCCATGTGTTTATGCGTTTTTATTCATTTTGTAATATTCATATGTTATTTTTCAATATCATGTCGATGTAATTTGTTTATTTTATATTTTGCTTCCTAAGATTGCATATCGAGATATATAAATTGTCAATGCGGTGCCCTTTTATCCGAGCGTAAACGAGGCCAATTTCAGGCATAGTGATGGTGGTTTGGCGTTTACTCTCGGATAACGGGCTTTTAAAATTTACTCGCACATGTTACTAAATGTTAATTAAATCGCCACTTTAATCAAAATCAAATATTAATAAAGCGGTAATTATTAAAGTACCAATTTTAGGCGGTGTGGGAGTGCTAGTCCTTCCCCATCCGTAACCGACTGCCGAACCCAATATTTTTAAAATCTCTGGTTTTACGGTGTCTTGTCTACCTAAGTGGCCGGTGGCGACTCCATTTTTTAAATAAAATACGATTTTTTAAACCCTACGGAAAATATTTTTTAATACCCGAAAGACCTCCAAACACTTCGAAACCTCATTTTTTAGCGAAAGAGGGATATCGCTACAATAGTATATGTTTCCAACATAATTATATGATTTTGTGGATGGATAAGTTTTGAACTACGAATTGTTAACAATAGCAGAATCTTTCGTATGGTTAAAATGTTGTTTAGCCCTAATCGCGTAAAAATTTTAAAATCAAGAAAGGGTCTAGGCAGCTTGCGTAGTTTCACCCTGAATTATATTGTTTTTATTTTAATAATTCAATTATAATTTTGTAAACCAATTCAGGGTCAAAACTAGCTGCACCTAGATGACATAGTTTTAAATTTAAAACTAAGAAAAGGGTTAAACTACAAATTAAATTTTGGTATAAAAAATTTCAAGTCAATATTTCTTCCATGATTACATGACAAGTTTTATTTGAAAAATTCTTAACATCTTTAACGTATATTCAGTCTACGAGTATATGTTAAGGGTGTTACAATATGAATCATGCCATGTATACAAATTATGTCACGCATATGAATTATGCTATGCATATGAATCATGCCATGTGTATGTATTATGTCATGTATATGAATCATGCCATGTGTATGTATTATGTCATGTATATGAATCATGTCATGTAAATGAATTATGACACGTATATGGATTCTGCCTAGTACATAAATTATGCTATGTATATGAAGTATGTCATGTATGTGAATTATGTTTATATATATATATATATATATATAAATCATGTCATGCATGTGAATTATGCCATGTGTATGAAATATGCCATGTATGTGAACTATGCCATGAATATGAATTACTTGATAATGATGGAGTATTGGAAACTAGACTAAGTTAGAAAAATCATGACTTGCACATGAATATTGACTGACCATGAAAACCTTGTTAGTACGATACTACCTTAGACATAAACTATGCTAGGTTAATGTATAACATGTATTGCTTTATTTTATGTTTTGATAAATAAGACTATTGCCTCACTAAGTTCGTACTCAGCGTGTGTTATTTCACACGTAGGTTCTCCCAAGTAGAATGGCAAGAAGGAGCTATTAAATTGGAAAATCAAGTTACATTAGTAATCACGGTATGTACATCTTAAGTTGTAAGTTTGATATCTAGTGGGCATGTACAAATATGTGGTGGATTTAAAGAGATAAATTGTTTTGTAATCTTAAGTTTATAATGTGTTTATGCAGAATTACGAATGTATGAAATTAGAAAAAAAATGGGTTGCTACAAGTAGTTATATTTTTCGATATAGTTAAGTATAGTTTAACCCTAGTCGCGTAGTAATTTTAAAATCAAAAAAAAGGTCTAGGCATGGAACATAGTTTTCACCCTAAATTATATTTTTATTTCAATAACATATTTATAAATTTTATAAAACAATTCAGGGTCAAAACTAGCTGCTATAGACTAACGTAGTTTTTAATTCAAAACCGAAAAGGGTTAAACTACAAGATAAAGTTTGATAAAAATATTTCAAGTCAAGTTTTCTTAACAACTCTGTAACATCTTTAGTGTATATTCGGTCTACGAGTATACGTTAAGGGTGTTACAATTTGGGATTTTATTTAGGGTTTTGAAATTGATGATGAAAATGAAAGATTGATGATATTAGAAGCTTGATTTTGATGTTAGAATGAAAAATCCTCAACTAGTCCTTTAAGTGGCTATTTCGTCATACATGGGGGAATTTGGAGAAATATTGTGAAAATTATCCTAGTGATGGATTTGAAGAGGTTATGAACTTAGAAGCTTGATTATGGCTTTTGGACTAAAATAAAGTCATTGGAAACTATAGATACCCATTTCGGCTTGTAGAGAAATTATGGGGAAAATATTTTGAAATTATTATGATTATGAGATTTTATGATTCGAACATGATGTATGAAGTTAGAATTGAAACTAGTATCCAAGGGACTAAATTGACAAGAAAAGAAACATCAATGGACCATTTCAACAACCTTGGTTAGTTCAAGGACCAATTCAGCTTTGGTCTAAAAGTAAGGGGGAAAATGTGAGAAAAATTATAGAAATGTTGGATTAATTATTCGATACAAGTTTATGTGTAAAATTAGCGACTAAAATGTCACTTTGGTAAAAGTTAGTGGAAAAGGGGTATTGAATAAAAGTTAGTGAAAATGATGGAATTATTGAATAATTGTGATTCGAGCTGGAATAAGTTGTAAAATGTGCAAAATGGTCACCAATGACCATAATGAACAATTCGACATTATTAAAGGAAAAATGAAAATTTTTAAAAATATTTTATGTTCGGATAGTTATACTAGCATAGTATAGTTAAGCAATGTTAGATTAAAAATCTAACATGAATATTGCTATGTATGTTCAAATGGTATTGTACAGCTATTGACGAGGCTAAGGGTACCAGATCAAAGAAAAGCAAAGAAAAAGTATCGAAATAGCTTAGTGAGGCTAATATCATGCATGGCCCAGGTGAATGCATTTTTACTTATTTATTATATATGTGATATGAGTGAGTGCATTTTTATTTATTTTATATATATGACATAAGGGAGACTTGTGAGAAGTCGACCTTGATATTAATGAAAATGTATGTTGATCAAAGTTATGTAAATGGCATGAAATTTTAAATGGTATATGTGATACATTGATATGGCATAATGATTTATCTAAAATAAATCGGATTTCTAGATTTTGGGTATGAACTGCCCATTATCGAATTATGGATGATAGTATTGACGAATTAGATATTGAATGTGAAAATATTATATTGTTATGCCCAAGTACTAGTGTGAGAGTTTTTGGTATAATTGGATATCCATAGAGTGATAGCAGCTGCATTCCAGCACTACGGTGCGTTCTAGACACTTCGGTGTTGACATTAGACGCTACGACGTTGTAGACACTACGGAGTTGTTTAGACACTTCAGTGTCGACTAGCACAAAAGGTGCGGTAATGAGAAGCAAAGGGCGTCCTCGACTATATACTCACCATCAAACGCTACGGCGTTGCAGACACTACGGTGTCGTTACGATGACTCGTATACCATAGGTTCACATGAAATTGTACTTTGGGATATAATTTGTGAAATGCTTTTATGCAGGTGGTTAGGCAACTGAATGCCCAAGTATTACAACATGGGAATCTTTGGTATAGTTGGATATCCATAGAGTCTTAGCAGCTGCGTCCTAGCACTACAGTGCGTTTCAGTCACTTCGGTGATGTTTAGATACTCCGGTGTTGACTTAGACGCTACGACATTGTTCAGACACTTCGGTGTTGTTAGCACAAATTATGCGATTATGAGAAGCAAAGAGCGTCCTCGAGTACGTACTCATCTCAGTCGCTTCGACGATGCAGACGCTACAGCGTCATAGACACTACAGTGTCGTGATGACTCGCGTACCATAGCATCACATGATTTTGTACTTTGGGCTATAATACTTGAAATGCATTTTTGCAGGTAGTTAAGCTAAAAAGCTTAACGTACACAAGACTGGTAAGACAGATCGAATCGTATGATTTGAATATTATATTAGTTTAATGAACTATACATGTAAGGTAGTTCTATACATGATAAAATGTTATCAACTGCAATTGGAAATCGCTTGCCATTGGACAAGGCTGTGTTATTTATAATCATTGTTTTACATTGTTATGATTATGCCTCACTAAGTTATACTTAGCGTGCTTTTCGTATCACACGTAGGTACTTTGGACTAGGTAGCAAAGGAGGAGATGCACATCGTTGAATCAAGTTAGCCTGCATTATCAGTAAGTATCACCACATCCTAGTCTAGTGGGGCATGTATAGATATTAAATAAGTAACTCTTTTTTATGTCTAAATTTTCGTACTCTACTTATAAGTTAATGTGGATGTATGATCTTGAAACATGACTTAGTTTGAGGAATTAAGAATATTAGAAAATATGCTTCAAACGATTTTAAACTTAGTTGGTCGTTTATCGCGTAGCGATTTTAAATCAAGAAAGGGTCTAGGCAGTACACATAGTTTTCACCCTGAATTATACTTTTATTCTAATAACTGCTTAAAGTATTTTATAAGCCAATTCAGGGTTGAAACTAGGTGACTCTAGACAGGTTTGTAATTTAGTGAAAACTGAGAAAAAGTTGTTTAATCAAATTAGTTTTGCAATATATAAAAAAATTACAAGTCTGAAAATCAGTGTAAATCAATTAGTAACATCTTTAATGTGTATTCGAATATTGAATATACGTTGAGGGTGTTACAACGGCTTTACCGTGGTATGATGATATTGTTAACTTTCTTGTTAATGACATTTTTGCTTGTGATCTTAGCAGCTAGAGAAGAACAAGAAGACATCATCTATCATTGCTACTCTACCCCATGTGGAGGACCCTTTGAAGGACAAATGACTGCTAAGAAGGTCTTACAATCTGGATTCTATTGGTCAACCTTGTTCTGAGATGCCCATGCATACTACAAGGCATACAATAGATGTCAAAGAACATGGAATATCTCTCAAAGAAATGAGCTTCCCATGCAAGTCATCCTTGAAGTTGAACTCTTTGATGTTTGGGGCATTGACTTCATGGGACCATTCATATCCTCCAAGGGACAATTGTACATTTTACTCATGGTTGATTATGTGTCCAAGTGGGTGGAAGCCATTGTTACGACCAAGAATGATGCAAACATTGTCCTGAGGTTTTTGCACAAGAATATCTTCACTCGATTTGGATTACCTTGAGCCATTATTAGTGATGAGGGAAAACACTTCGACAATAAGCTGATTGCTAAGGCACTATTTCGATATGGAGTCCACCATAAGATTGCCACAGCATATCACCCACATACCAATGGACAAGCTGAAGTGTCCAACCGAGAAATAAAGCAGATCCTTGAAAAGGTGGTCAAGCCAAATCGTAAAAATTGATCATTGAAACTAGATGAAGCCTTATGGGCCTATCGGACTGCATTTAAAACACCATTGGGCATGTCACCCTATAGACTTGTCTATGGTAAAGTATGTTACTTATCGGTTGAGGTTGAGCATAAAGCCTTTTGGGCTATTAAGAAGATCAACATAGACTGCCAACTAGCTGGTGAAAGAATATTACTAGAGTTAAACGAGTTGGACGAACATCGCCTAGATTCTTATGAGAATGCCAAAATCTACAAAGAAAAGATAAAAAGGTGGCACAACACTAAACTACTGCCCCAACAATTTGTTGAGGGTCAAAAAGTTATACTCTACGACTCTCGTCTAAAGCTCTTCCCGGGCAAGTTGAAGTCTCACTGCTCTAGCCCATTCTAAGTTGTCAAGGTTTATCCACATGGTGTTGTAGGCATCATGGATCTCACAAACAACCTAATATTTAAAGTTAACAGACAACGTTTGAAGGCCTACAAAGGAGCACCAATTCAGCGTGACAAATCTTCGGTCATGTTATTTGATGTCTAAACATCCATTCTATCCTTTTTATTTTCCTACATTTTTAACTCACCGTATTTTTGTTTTTGTATTTTTAAATTTCAAGTATTTATTAGAATTTGTTGAGGTTCAAAAAGTTACACTCTACAACTCTCGTCTAAAGCTCTTCCCGGGCAAGTTGAAGTCTCACTCTCTAGCCCATTCTAAGTTGTCAAGGTTTATCCACATAGTGTTGTGGGCATCATGGATCTCACAAACAACCCAATATTTAAAGTTAACGGACAATGCTTGAAGGCCTACAAAGGAGCACCAGTTCATCGTGACAAATCTCCGGTCATGTTATTTGATGTCTAAACATCCATTCTATCCTTTTTATTTCGATAGGGAGTCCACCATAAGATTGCCACAACATATCACCCACATACCAGTGGACAAGCTGAAGTGTCCAACCAAGAAATAAAGAAGATTCTTGAAAAGGTGGTCAAGCCAAATCGTAAAAATTGATCCTTGAAACTAGATGAAGCCTTATGGGCCTATCGGACTGCATTTAAAACACCATTGGGCATGTCACCCTATATACTTGTCTATGGTAAAGTATGTCACGTATCGGTTGAGGTTGAGCACAAAGCCTTTTAGGCTATTAAGAAGATCAACATAGACTACCAACTAGCTGGTGAAAGAAGATTACTAGAGTTAAACGAGTTGGACAAACATCACCTGGATTCTTATGAGAATGCCAAAATCTACAAAGAAAAGACAAAAAGGTGGCACAACGCTAAACTACTGCCCCAATAATTTGTTGAGGGTCAAAAAGTTATACTCTACAACTTTCGTCTAAAGCTCTTCCCGGGCAAGTTGAAGCTCGCTGCTCTAGCCCATTCTAAGTTGTCAAGGTTTATCCACATGGTGTTGTGGGCATCATGGATCTCACAAACAACCCAATATTTAAAGTTAACGAACAATGTTTGAAGGCCTACAAAGGAGCACCAGTTCATCGTGAAAAATATTTGGTCATGTTATTTGATGTCTAAACATCCATTCTATCATTTTTATTTTCCTACATTTTTAACTCATCGTATTTTGTTTTTGTATTTTTAAATTTCAAGTATTTATTAGAATTTGTTGAGGGTCAAAAAGTTATACTCTACAACTCTCGCCTAAAGCTCTTCCTGGGCAAGTTGAAGTCTCACTGCTCTAGCCCATTCTAAGTTGTCAAGGTTTATCCACATGGTGTTGTGGGCATTATGGATCTCACAAACAACCCAATATTTAAAGTTAACGGACAATGTTTGAAGGCCTACAAAGGAGCACCAGTTCATCGTGACAAATCTTTGGTCATGTTATTTGATGTCTAAACATCCATTGTATCCTTTTTATTTCGATATGGAGTCCACCATAAGATTGCCATAGCATATCACCCACATACTAATGGACAAGCTAAAGTGTCCAACCGAGAAATAAAGCAGATCCTTGAAAAGGTGGTCAAGCCAAATCGTAAAAATTGATCCTTGAAACTAGATGAAGCCTTATGGGCCTATCGGACTGCACTTAAAACACCATTAGGCATGCAACCCTATATACTTGTCTATGGTAAAGTATGTCACTTATCGGTTGAGGTTGAGCACAAAGCCTTTTGGGCTATTAAGAAGAGCAACATAGACTGCCAACTAACTGGTGAAAGAAGATTACTAGAGTTAAACGAGTTGGACGAACATCGCCTGGATACTTATGAGAATGCCAAAATCTACAAAGAAAAGATAAAAAGATGGCACAACGCTAAACTACTGCCCCAACAATTTGTTGAGGGTCAAAAAGTTATACTCTACAACTCTCGTCTAAAGCTCTTCCCGGGCAAGTTGAAGTCTCACTGCTCTAGCCCATTCTAAGTTGTCAAGGTTTATCCACATGGTGTTATGGGCATCATGGATCTCACAAACAACCCAATATTTAAAGTTAACAGACAACGTTTGAAGGCCTACAAAGGAGCACCAGTTCATCGTGACAAATCTTCGGTCATGCTATTTGATGTCTAAACATCCATTCTATCCTTTTTATTTTCCTACATTTTTAACTCACCGTATTTTGTTTTTGTATTTTTAAATTTCAATTATTTATTAGAATTAAGTTTATTTAATGTTTTGTTTATTTTTGGCAGTTATCACAAGAATGAGACAAACGGTTGAACATTCTCCTAAGATCGAGAATGCTAACTGGTTACTCTTGGCTGGACAAGGAGTTGATAATTACATGTGCAAAAATTCCATTTTCACCCTCCTCCAATACTTTCTTTTTTTCAGCACACCTTATTGCTCGCCATTACCATCTGGAGGTGTTGGATGGAATGCACTTCAAGTTTGTAACCAATGCCACCGCTGCAATAGATACCAGGGTCCTAGAAGACATTTGTCTTTGTGGAACAACTTGGGAAAGAAAGTTGTCCAATGCTAGGGTAGTTCGATGGCAGGACCTCACCCCAACCGCCAAATTATGGGCGAGGTTCATGAACACAAGGCTCTTACCCACTAAAAATCAAACTACATTTTCTCACCGGCGATTGCTTCTCCTCCACTCCATTCTCAATGGGTGTGAGATTGAGCCGTACGAGCACATTTACGGGGCCATTCTAGAACGAATGGCATCCAGACAAAAGACCAGGGAATTACCTTTTCCTAGACTCATCACGGCATTCTGCCAAGAGGCTGGAGGCCAAAATGGGAAGGGAACAAAGTAATAAACGTCTCAAGTAAATTTAATCTTATAAATAAATTTATGGTTAATTCATCTTGGATCTAGTCTAATGTGTTGTCTTTCTCAATCAATCACATCATCTTGGATCTAGTCTAATGTGTTGTCTTTCTCAATCAATCACATCTATGTCTCGACTTAGGAATCAACATGCTTCGATAGTCAAAATAAGTTATTTCTAGATGTCATAATAGTCTTAACATGAATTACTTGCTCAGAATAATTGCATGGATTACATACTTATTTAGATTACTTGTTAATATAAATTGTCTTTTGCACAAACATTCTGGAGGCGTAAGGGGGAACCGAAAATCATGCTTTAATAATAAGTAATGAAAAAATTGAATTTTAAGAGTAGACCACTAATAATAAGTAATAAAAAAATTACCCCCTAATAACAAGTATTAAAAATTAAATTTTAAAAGTATGCCCCTAATAACATATATTGAGAAAAATTGGACAACTAATAACAAGTATTGGAAAAAATTATCTCTCTAATAAGAAATTGAAAAAATAAATTTAAGATTAGATCCCTAATAACAAGTATTGGAGAAAAAAATTGGACCCATATAAACAAGTATTGAAAAAATTGAACTTCTTATAACAAATATTGAAAAGAATGAAATTCAATAGTAAGCTCCTAAAAACAATTATCGAAAAATTAAACTCTAATGATAAACATTAAAAAATAAATTGAACCCTAAACAAAATATATCTCCTGTCTAGGCTTGTACGGGCTGCTTTTACGTTGCAACTTATAATTTCTTAAACCTTGGAGTCGATATTTATTTCGAACTATTACTTTGCATGAAATTTTATAATTTGATGAAGTAATGTAAACCATAAATAAATAAATGAAAATATAAATAATTTATTAAATGAATTAATTCAAATAGATATAACAATTATGCGGAGTAATTAATTTAACAAAGACACGAAATATGCATCGATAGAATGATTTTATATTGTTTATCTCAAATTTCAAAACAAGTTGGATCAACTCAAAGATCATTTGCAACTGAAACAACTAAATGAATGCGACAAGTGTAATAGTTCAGACATGCCAGACAAAAATATGTAAGTAAAATGAACTCTTATTTTGATTTGTTATGATTTTTTTTTTGTATGTATCTAGGTGCATGTAAACAAAAAGCTGTTATTTGAACTTTCCTTAGCAGCTTCTCACATTTTTGCTCTTATTAAACGACATATTAAATGTTAGGGACAAATTTAAAAATTTAAACTTGATAGTTATTCGATCGATAATAAATAAAAAATATACATCAAATATGCAAAGCCAGTAGAAAAAAATATTACTAATGGAAAATTTTAGAACGGGCGACGCACATCGATGAATACTACTAACGCAATACATTGCTGAACACTATTATTTTTAATGACTTTTAAATAATTATTAAAACTCTTAAAGGCTCCACATGAAATCAATCATATTTCAAAATAAAATTAGAATAAATTATTCTATGAATCATTCTCACAATCTCATCCATGGTCTTGTCCTCATCTTTATTTTCTACATAATATTTTCTTATAAATTAAAAAAATTTACAAATCATCATCTTCTTCCTCATACCTCATACATTTATTTTTATTATATTAATGAATGAAATCGTTAAAATAAAAAGGGATAATGACACAAATGCCCCACGTACTTTGTCAAATTTGTCAATGTATTCAATGTGCCCCTTGAAGTATGCTTCCATCATCCTCTAATGTGTAAGGCCACATGGACCTTTAAAAACATGACACATTGCGCTCTCAGTCAAAAAAAATTTAAAAACATATATGAAAGGGCACAAGTGCAAATTTCTCATTTCTTTAAAAATTTTAAAAATAAAAATAACTGATATAGAACAATTATCTTCTCCACTTAACGTTTTGAGTTTCAGATTTTTTTTGAAATCTAAAAAAAAAAAATCATCTAGCTCCATTTTTGCTTCTTCAAACCGTGAGCTCCATTTTTTCTTCTTAAGTTTAGTGTTCTTTAGTTTTACATATTAAGCCTCCTTTCGAAACCCTCTTAAACCCAATAATTTCATATTTCTCTTTGTATTTTTTGAGAAATAGATGAAAGAAGGTATAGGCATGGAAGCCCTAGTAAGAAATCGAGTTTTTCAAGCTCTAATTCAAACGCGAAATTAAATCCAAAGTTCTTTTGCGGCTTTAAGTTCCTATTTGTATTTCGAAAATGCAAAAGAACCCCAGACACTTGTTCTGTGGTTGCGGTAAATTTGGAGAGGTAAGCGGATCAATTGTTTACGGGCACAATTGTTTAGGTTGAAAGGTTTAACGTGTTATGGTAATCTTTTTTTGCAGGGGAATAAATGTGAATTTTTTTAATGGGTTGATTCATTTGAATGTTCTGAAATGCAGTCTGATAATTAATTTGAAGAAATGCAGTCGTTTTGATTTTTGTAATAGTTTACGTCTTATGTTTGGTGTGAAAGTGAAAATTCTAACATGTTTGATCAATGAATGTGTTTTTTCCTATGTTTACCTTTGTTGCAATGTGAATTTTACCTACAAAATGTACTTTTTTAACCAGTTAGTATAGACAAAAAATAGTTTACACTTAAATTACAACAAAACAATGATCCAGTAGCATAAATTCAGAAAATATTCAAGTTCACAACAGACTTAAGTTGACAAAAGACTCGAGTTTACGTAAGACTCAAGTTCACAACAAGCTCAAGTTCGCATCAGACTTAAAGAAACACAATACAATAGCATAAGTTCACAAAAAGAAATTGGAGTTTCATCTTCAACAGATTTTGATAAGTTTATTTGTTTTTGTTGGAGTTGGGGTTGATCATAGATCGTCTCATTTTCTTTGACTTCTTTACACCAGTGTTACTTTCTTGTGGGTTGAGGACATCATCACCATCCATTAAAGATCTTTTCCTTCCTAAATTCAGCAGGTATGCCCTTAATTCCTGCAAGTAATTAGAAAAGAGGTTGAAACACCACATGCATTGTGAACATGATAGAGCTTGGAGGAAAGAACATGAACCTATAACTTACATCACAGTAACGAGGTGGTTGAATTGATGTTGCTACTGGGACAGTTGCTGCTCTTGGTGTTGTGCTTATTTGGGGAGTAGATCATGTTGCTTGCTGACTTGGTCTTTGGGTAGTAGCCTAACTCCTTGTTCAAGGAGTTCTTGTTGTAGGTGTAATCACTAATTTTATCCGAGGTATTAACCCGTTTTTACATTTTTGTGAATATCGAAAATAATGGGTTTTAGTTGTTATCACCTTCTTATATATATTTAATTAATATATATATCACAAAAAGGGAAGAAAAGGAAAATATATTATTAATATATTGCTAGTACTATTATCATGTTGCATGTTTAAAAAGCAAAATATTATTATTATGAAAATCTCAAAATCTTAGTATTTTATTATTAGGTCTTTTGTTATCGATTGTAAATTGTTTTTGATTAGTATTATATATTATTATTATTATTATTACCGTTTGTTATTTTCGTTTTGTTATTTATTATTATATTATTAATTGTATTACTGCTATTATTAACTCTTATTATTATTATTCTACTATATATTATATTGCATACTATTATTATTAAAAAAAACCCAAAAAAAGAAATATTAATGGATAACATAAATAAAAAGCTAACACGTTTTTTAAATAGTCCATTTATACAAAATAAAAAGCTCAAGTTATCAGTTCACAATCCATTTACATGCAAAACTCAAAAAAAATATATATATTACAAGTAGCCCAGCCGGCCCAAACTAAACCCTAAAGCCTAATATCCTACCCCTAGTTATTTGTTTCCCGCACAGGGGCACGGGGACCGTTAGATCTAATCTTGATCTAACGGCCCGGATTGAAAGCAGAAGAACATTCCAAAGATCCACGCGCCCACGCCCTGACCTTTCAGACCCTTCACGCGCGCGGGATCCACGCGCAATGCTTCATCTCTTCTGTTTGGTCCCCTCGTCTGTCGTCTTTGTCAGCCACACCAAAACTTGCTACCACCAGTGGTCCCTCCTCCAGTGGCCGTGACATGCAAACAAAAGAGCCCATATTAATCAAAACAGGAAAATTGTCAGAAAAGCACTACGACAACAACAACAAGCCATTATCAGAAATTTCAAAATTTGCAAGCTGAAAATTTTAGAAGACACTACAGAACAAGGATTTCTTTTTATTTTCTTTTTTTCATCCTTGTAATTTTTGGCTATATAGCCAAACCCAAACAACATGTAAACCATTCGGAAGATTTGCAGAAATAAAAAAAACAAAAAACCATTTTGAGGTATCTCTCTTTAATTCCCAGTGCATGCATAAAAACAAAAACTACAGTTGGTGTTCATTTTTACCTTCTGGTCAGAGTCATGGTCGTCTGTCGTCCATTGTCTGAGACTTCTTTTACCGGTGATAAACCTCTCGTCTCCCTTCGAGATCAGACAGGGTGAACCGAATAGAGGGAGGAAGACGATAGCTTTTTGAGGGTCATTTTTTGGTGTATTCGAGAAAAAGGGGGAAGGTTTCGATTTTGTTTTTCTAGACCTAGGGAAAATAAGAGCTTTTCGGCTTAAACAAAAGTCAGATTTGGTTTCAGACTTAAAAAAGGGGAAGTTTCAGGGTTGTTTTAAAGCCACCTGCCACCAGTTAACGGCGACTGACACAGCAGCGCATGGTGGTTATCCCATCGATTTCTGGGTTTTAGACGAGAGAGAGGTTTTCCAGAGCTTTTTTTTCTTTGGTTTTGAAGTTGGCTTGGGAGAAATTAGGGCTAAGGCCATTTTTTGGCATGGTTTTCCTTATTTGTATCAACAACGAAACGACATCACTTTGAGACCTTCTCGACCCGCTTGGTGACCCAGATCCGGGAAGGATCCGCTCATTTCGATCTAGGGTCTATTTGCCGTTTTAGTCCTCAAACATTTTCCCATCATCCATTTTAATCATGAGCTAATTATCGATTTTGTCCCCAGTCTAAATCAAATCTGTTTTAAAACGGGAAAACGTCTCATTTAGTCCCTAAAATTCCATTCCGTATTTAATTTAACCCTTCTATTTTTTAAATAAATTCCCCTTCTTGGTCCCTCTATTTTGTTTAGTTTTCATTTTAGTCCCTATTTGCATTGCATATTTATTTTAGTATTACATATCTTCCTTTATTTTTCAGTCCCTCTTGTTATGTTTGAATGTTGTTTTATCTTACTTATTTGTTAGGATTTTATGCTTTTTGGTTCGATTTTGTTCGCGTTTATATCCTTTTATATCACATGTTTATATATTATGTACGTGTTGTACGAGATGTATATGTGCTTGTATGTTTATTTTCTTTTCTTTTATTATTTTGTTTATATAGTATTGTTTTATAGTATACATATGTTTACTTTTTTTATACTCGTATATGTTTATATTAAGTGTATATAATATGTGCATAGATTGTTGCAAATTATACAAAAAAAGATAATTTCATAGTGTATGTACATTGTTAGTTTTTTTACAACACGATGTATGTTTTTTGTATTTTTTATGAAAGTACATTTTAAAGTTAAATCTTTTTCTAAAGAATATATTGTAAGGTTTTACAAAATCATATTTTCTTATTTTCTTTTTGCTCATAAACCATATGTATATATATTTTGAAGAGGCACCTTTTTTTTGTCATATAAGGTTTTGGTAATATAATAGTATTATATATATATATTATATTTATTTATTTGTAGTATTTTGCCCACATATTTTTTTTAAAATTTATATGTTATGTATACACTATATGGTATAGATATATGTTTTGTATATAGTATAATACGTTGTTTTTATATATGTGGTATATAATATATTATATTATTTATATAGTACCTATTTTATGTTTTTATATATTATGTACTATATAGCTTTTGGTGTTATAATTTGTATACAAAAATCCTTATTCTATCATGTAAATATTCATGGCATGTTGTTGATATATATGATATTAAGTTTTTATTTTCTGCTTTCATCATGTTTGCTTTTATTTTATGCATTTACTTTATGCCTTATGTTTACCATGTTGTGTGCATATTATTGTAGGGTGTTAATTTATACTTTTGTTATTTGCCATGTTAATGCTGCATTCGGATATTAAATTATGTTAATGCGGTGTCTCTTTATTCAGCGGTAAATGCGGCCAGTATCAAATGTAGTGATGGTGGTCTTGCTGTTTACTTTCAAATAATGAGACCCTTAAAATAAACTCGCATGTATAACCGGATTTTAAATTAATTGTCACTTTAATTCGGAAAGTTTAATATTAACAAAGCGGTAATTATTTATTTTCTTTTTACGGTACCAATTTTTGGGCGGTGTGGGGGTGCTAAAACCTTCCCCATCCGTAACCGTCTCCCGAACCCTGTTTTATCGAATCTCTAGTTTTATGGTGTCCGGCCTACCCTAGTGGCCGGTGGCGACTCTGAGTTTTATTTTTTTTCCAAAAATGCAAATTTTTAAAGAATCTCCCCGTCTTTTTAAACATTTCCAAGAAACGTAAAGAAAATCAAATTACGTACTTTTAGCGAACACGGAATTTTTATGGTCGCTACAGCTGGCGACTCCGCTGGGGACAAGTTTTGGCTTTTAAACCAAAAGTGAGTCAAGCCATTTATAAGGAAAAATAAAATGTGATTACTGCTTTATTAATATCGGAAGTTGTGAATTAAAGTGATGATTAAATTAATATTCGTTTATAAATGCGAGTTTATTTTAACGCATTTAAAATTTGACATTTAAACCCATCCTTTTAAGTGGGGGGAAACGCTAGTGCTTTCGTGTGGATATTGTTCCTCCATATGGGCCTATTAAGTACCTTCGGGGCTCGACTATCCTATGTTTTCGTGGGAATATTGTTTCCCCGTACGGATATAACGAAAGGGTCCCCCTGAATTTAACTCGGTTGAGAGGAGCCTATAATAGGTGATGACCGAGGGCCTTGATAAGTGTTCAAAAGTACTATTTTTATTACCCTTTTTACTCATGTTATTGTTAGACTTAAGCTCATATTAGTTGCATAGTTAGTCATTCACGCATTAATTCATGTTTCTTTCCACCGTTGAGCTTGATTACATAACTTGGTGATTTTTGTGGAAAAAGATGCTGCTTTGGTGTGTTTTTGTGTGTGTGCAGAATCACTTGCCTAAACAAGGCTAGAACCAGTTGCCAGGGCAATGCATGAAGGAGATGCCGAGCTAGTTGCCAGGGCAATGCATGAAGGAGACGCCGAGCAATTTGCCAGGGCAATTGTCGACAAAGAATAAGGTGATATGGTAGTCGAAATTGATGACTAGACAAGCCCAAGATGACGTGGAGCAAAGCTAAATCCCAAAGGAATTTGATTTCCATGAAGAGATTAAAGAAGAATTAAATTCCAAGATGATAGGAGAAGTCTAGTAGGAATATAATTTAACAAAGAATTATATTCTTTAAAGATAATTTAATTCCAACTTAACTTCCTCCTCAAAGAAGGACTTTGACCTAGCCCTATAAATAGATCACCATATCGTCAACTTGGAGAAGAGCAAGAAGAGGGAAAATTTTGACAACCCCATAGAGGAAGAATAGGGAAAATTTCGACAACTCCAAAGGGCAAGAAGGAAGAGATTTCGACAAGAGAGCAAGAGGGAGAGAGTTCGATTTCTTCTTATTCATCTTTGCTTCCATTAGATTCATGGTTTGGGGATTATTCTTTGTATATCTTTTGAACCCAACCATGAACTAACTTGATTGGTTGGGGTTATTGTGTTTTGTTGTTGTGAGAAACAATTGGATTTTGTTTAGGTAATAAGAGTTTGCACTTTTCTATTCAAGGTTTACTCATTCTTGGCTTTTATTCTTGTTTGCGAGTGAATTGGGAGAGGATCTCGTAACTTCATCTATTTATCTAATATCGGGAGAGTTAGATTCAAGAAACGAATGAGTATAGTCTTTATTCAATCTATTGATGTTGAAGATTAATCCGGCTTAGGAATAAGTTAAGGATTTCAACGGCTAAGAGGAGCGCAAGATTGGTTGTTGTTCACCCTTGATTCACGTAGGGATGTATTATCAAGGCATGCACAAGTAGCTAGAGTTTTGACTTAGGGATAAGAAGAAACCATTGAAGAACGCTTTGCCGAACCTTGAAGTTGCTGCCCAGATGCCCAAGTAGTTGCCTAGCTAGTTGCCCAGGCAACCATCGATTAGTTGCCAAGGCAACCCCGCTGTGCAAGTTGCCACGGGAACTGAGTTTCCCTTGCACTCTTTTACCAAGATGATCCAATCGGCTATCGCACCTCAACTCACGATAACCTAGCCTATTTACTCTATTTTAATTTCATCTATTCTTTTAGTTTATTGCTCTTAGTTTTCCCGTTAATTAAAACCTCTATTATCAATTGTGTTTTTATTTACACAGTGCAGTAACTTAAGCAAAGTGGCCCAAACCAATCCCTGTGGAGACGATACTCGATACTCGTATCACTTTATTATTTGCGACGTGTATACTTGCACATTTACGTAGCACTTATTACGCGCAACAAGTTTTTGGCGTCGTTGCCGGGGATTGGCAATTGGTGTTAGTTGTTTTTGTTATTGCATTTTTTTCTCTTAGTTTTACTAACTTTTCTTTTTGTTTGTTTTATCAAAAAAAATTTAGGTGCGCTACAAGTTAGGGACATCAACATGTCGGGAAATAAAAGCCAATCTATTCGAGAGTTGATGTTGGGAGATATGAATCAATCCAATCAAGAGTTTCTTGCACCCTTTGATGATTACCTATACCAACCGAGAAAAGCCCAAAGAACTTATACCGTGGAAAAATCTTGTGCTATGTGTGGAGAACATCATGTGTTTGAAAATTGCCCTCACATTTTCGGTGCATATAACTACATGGAAGACCATAGAGGGAACCAACAGCAAAATTCTTCATGGTATGGTCAAAAAGCTGAAAAATTTTTTTACCATAACAATTTTGCCGTAGCAATAGATATACCATGGCAATGTAGTCCTTTTCAAGAGCATTCCAATTCCTTGGAGGAAACGTTACTAGCTTCCTTGGCTAGACTTGACGGATCAATTGAAGAGATTCGAGAGCTATCAAAATCTATGGATACGACGATAGCTCAGTGGGATGCAACCTTAGGGGATTCAGAAGATCAATTGGGGAGATCCACATATGTCATGGATAACATGCACCAACAATTCATTCCTAGGGATACTGACGTCCCAAGGCAAGAGGATAAGGAGCAATGCAAAGAAAGCTCTCCGATGTGTGGGGAACAACTAGAACCTCAAAGTCAAGAGGATGCCAATGAAAGAGACTTCCCAACACATGATGAGCCTGAACAACATATTGCCTCGACAATGATTGAGGAGCCTGAACAGAGCAATGCCGTGACAACACTCAGTGAAGCTGAGAACAACAATACTACAACAAATTCTGAGGAACCTGATGCCCAGAAGGTTACAACGTTGATGTTGAAGCAGGAATCTGTAGATTGCTCTCATCTACAATTTCCACGGCAATTACACGACCACATGCAAGATCAACGAGATGATAATACTTTGCCAATGGAATATGAGCAGGTAATAGTTGAACCTTTTGAATTCTTTAAAAACTCATCTCGTCCATTACAGGTATGTCTTGAGGAACCGAGGTTGGTAGATTTGAAGCCATCGAAATCTCTACTGATGGAGATGTTTGAGAGGCCAAAAGAAAATGGTGTTTGGATTCGTAAAGCTTTTCAGAAAATTGGTTCTTCCCTTGACTTACAGCAAATTTTGGCAACTGATTGCCACGGCAATTGGCTTGAGCAGCAATTGCCACGACAACAAAGGCTACATCCAACCATGATAGAAGTCGACACGAATGAGGTAATTGAATGGTTGAGAATGGATATAATTTTTCCTATTAATATATTTGTACCTTCAGGAATAGTAGCAAGGTGGAGAGTATACATGGACTACAAGCGAACAAAGAAGAAAGACACCTCCACCATGGTAACGCAAAAGGGAGTAGTGGCAAGCACTTTGGCCAAACTCTTTTTGGGCAATATTGTCACCCAATGGAGGGTGCGGATAGACTATAAAAAGTATCGAAAACGACCATCCTCAAGTTTTCTCAGATATGCACTAACATTAGAAGATGCATGATGGCACTCTTTTTAGACATGGTGGAAAACTTCCTTGAGATCTTCATGGATGATTTTTTCGTTTTTGGTAGTGACTTCAACAGTCGCCTCGACAATTTAGAGAATGTGTTGGCAAGATGTGAAGAAACCGATTTACTCCTTAATTGGGAGAAGTGTCATCTTATGGTAGATGAAGGAATACTGCTCAGCCACAAGATTTCATCCAAGGGAATTGAAGTAGACAAAGCCAAGGTGGACGAGATCGAGAGATTACCCCCACCAAGATAAAGTCTTCCATTTTGATGATTCTTGCACCCAAGCATTCGAAGCCCTAAAGGAAAAACTTGCCTCGGTAACCCTTGACGCCTCGGCAACCATGGATGCGCATGCCTCATCAACCCTCGACGCCGCGGTAGCTCTTGACACGTACGCCTCGGCAACCCTCGATGCCGCAACAACCCTTGACGCCTCGGCAACCATGGATGCGCATGCCTCAGCAACCCTTGACGCCGTAGCAGCTATTGATGCGCATGCCTCGGCAACTCCAGACGCGCACGCCTCGATAACCACTGATACGCACGCCTCGACAACCATGGATGCGTATGCCTCGACAACTCTAGACACACACGACTCGGCAATCTTAGGAGCAGTCGCCACGGCAGCATATGCCTCGGCAATACCCTGATCAGGTCATACGCCGATGTGTCCCTGAAGAAGAGCTGCAGAATGTACTATGGTAATGCCATTCTTCACCCTTTGGAGGACATTTTGGAGGAGCTCGTACCGCGGCCAAAGTTTTTCAATCCGGTTTGTATTGGCCAACACTGTACAAAGATGCCCAAGAGTTTTACAAGCAATCTGATCGTTGCCAAAGGACGGGCAATATCACCTACAAACCAATGGGCAATCAAGACCGTGAATATGGATTAGGAAAGTGCCGGACAAAAGCGTTTGTTGTACCTCAACGAGATAGAAGAATTTCGTGCACTCGCCTATAACAATGCACAAATCTACAAGGAGAAAACAAAGCAATGACACGACAAGAAACTATTGCCGCGACAATTCATGCCAGGGCAACTAGTTCTCTTATTCAATTCTCGACTACAACTTTTCCCGGGAAAACTAAAATCAAGATGGTCGGGACCATTCGAAGTTGTCAAACCATTCTCTCATGCTGTCGTGATAATCAAGTCCATTACCGATGAACATGAATTCAAAGTTAACGGACAGAGATTGAAGCACTACAACGGTGCCCATGTAGAATGAAACAAAGAAGTTGACACCTTAGGAGATGCATGAGCATGCTCTCCTTTCGATATTTTCTTTTCCTTTTTTTTGAAGCAGTTTTTTCTTTCTATTATTTCGGTTATTATTTCTCTTCATTTATTTTTGGAATTTTTAGGAGATATTTTATTTTTCTTCATTATCTTTAGTTTCCAGGTTTTCTTTTCCACAACAAGACTCACAACCACCATGCTAAGGAAATTTACTGCCGACTACTTGCCACAGCAACCACAACAGAAACTGGCGATGCCCAGGCAACAACAATGGCTTCGGCAACTTCTGATGCCCAAACATGGATCAAATCAAAGCAATGCTATTCACGCAGTACCAGCCACAAGCATTCTACCACTGACCGAAAAATGAATCAAGAAAACGACACGAAGGAAACTTATCACTCGAGGTGACGACCTCTCCGCCTAACTCATTTCATTTAGTTTCTCTTAAATTTTGTTTCACTCTTACATGCATTGAGGACAATGCTTCTCTCGAGTTTGGGGGGTGTTGGTTTCTAGTTAGTTTCATGTTTAGTTGCATTCATCTTTAGCAATCACATATAGGTTGCATATGTTACTTGCCATGCCTTTAATTGGATTTAATTGCTTAAGACTTGTTGAATATCCAATGATGAATTTTTGCCACTGCACATAATTGAAAGAACCTTTAATTTTAGGATTACATGAAAAGAACTTAGAATTTTACTATGATGCAGAATTTTTTTTACACGGTTGTGGATTGTTGATTGAAAGAAACTTAGTGAACTTAGGTTGCTTAAAATTAGGGTAAATTGAAAATTGAAAATTAAAAGTTAATTTCTTGCTAGAGGTGCCCAAAACTGGCTCTAGTAGTAATTGCACTTTCTTGCTAGAGGTGCCCGAAACTGGCTCTAGTAGTTAATGCACATTAAATAATCGCTAGAGGTGCCCGAAATTGGCTCTAGTCGACTAAAATAAAATGAGAAATTGCTTACTTTGCTAGAGGTGCCCGAAATTGGCTCTAGTGAAAATAAAATTAATGCCCCGATAATTAAATTGATAAAAGCCTATTGTTCACATAAAATCTTGAAAATCAACTTGTACACAACTACGCACACACATTGTCACGAGCATTATAGTTTTGTTCCGGGAAATTTTTGTGCTATCCGAAAAATTAAAAGGTGATCATACATTGTGCCACGGTTTCGAGGTTTGAATTCAAGTTTGAAGCATGTCCTTGATGATTAAAGTCTTGGCAGGTAATTGTTAGTTTGCATTGCTTGAGGACAAGCAATAGTTTGAGTTTGGGGGTGTGATAAGTGTTCAAAAGTACTATTTTTATTACCCTTTTTACTCATATTATTGTTAGACTTAAGCTCATATTAGTTGCATAATTAGTCATTCAGGCATTAATTCATGTTTCTTTCCACTGTTGAGCTTGATTACATAACTTGGTGATTTTTGTAGAAAAAGATGCTGCTTTGGTGTGTTTTTGTGTGTGTGCAGAATCACTTGCCTAAACAAGGCTAGAACCAGTTGCCAGGGCAATGCATGAAGGAGATGCCGAGCTAGTTGCCAGGGCAATGCATGAAGGAGACGCCGAGCCAGTTGCCAGGGCAATTGTCGACAAAGAATAAGGTGATATGGTAGTCGAAATTGATGACTAGACAAGCCCAAGATGACGTGGAGCAAAGCTAAATCCCAAAGGAATTTGATTTCCATGAAGAGATTAAAGAAGAATCAAATTCTGAGAAGATAGGAGAAGTTCTAGTAGGAATATAATTATAATAAAGAATTATATTCTTTAAAGATAATTTAATTCCAACTTAACTTCCTCCTCAAAGAAGGACTTTGACCTAGCCCTATAAATAGATCACCATATCATCAACTTGGAGAAGAGAAAGAAGAGGGAAAATTTCGACAACTCTAAAGGGCAAGAAGGAAGAGATTTCGACAAGAGAGCAAGAGGGAGAGAGTTCGATTTCTTCTTATTCATATTTGCTTCCATTAGATTCATGGTTTGGGGATTATTCTTTGTATATCTTTTGAACCCAACCATGAACTAACTTGATTGGTTGGGGTTATTGTGTTTTGTTGTTGTGAGAAACAATTGGATTTTGTTTAGGTAATAAGAGTTTGCACTTTTCTATTCAAGGTTTACTCATTCTTGGTTTTTATTCTTGTTTTGTGAGTGAATTGGGAGAGGATCTCGTAACTTCATCTATTTATCTAATATCGGAGAGTTAGATTCAAGAAACGAATGAGTATGGTCTTTATTCAATATATTGATGGTGAAGATTAATCCGCTTAGAAATATGTTAAGGATTTCAACGGCTAAGAGGAGCGCAAGATTGGTTGTTGTTCACCCTTGATTCACGCAGGGATCTATTATCAAGGCATGCACAAGTTGCTAGAGTTTCGACTTAGGGATAAGGAGAAACCATTGAAGAACGCTCTGTCGAACCTTGAAGTTGCTGCCCAGACGCCCAAGTAGTTGCCCTAGTCGCCAGGCAACCATCGATTAGTTGCTAAGGCAACCCCACTGCAGCAAGTTGCCACGGCAACCGAGTTGCCCTTGCACTCTTTTACCAAGACGATCCAATCGGCTATCACACCTCAACTCACGATAACCTGGCATATTTACTCTATTTTAATTTCATCTATTCTTTTAGTTTATTGCTCTTAGTTTTCGCGTTAATTAAAACCTCTATTATCAATTGTGTTTTTATTTTCACAAAGGCAAGAACTTAAGCAAAGTGGCCCAAACTAATCCTCGTGGAGACGATACTCGATCTGTATCACTTTATTACTTACGACGTGTATACTTGCACATTTACATAGCACTTATTACGCAACAAGTTTTTTGCGCCATTGCCGGGATTGGCAATTGGTGTTAGTTGTTTTTGTTATTGCATTTTTTCTCTTAGTTTTACTAACTTTTCTTTTGTTTGTTTTATCAAAAAAAAAAAAAAATTTAGGTGCGCTACAAGTTAAGGGACATCAACATGTCGAGAAATAAAAGCCAATCTATTCGAGAGTTGATGTTGGGAGATATGAATCAATCCAATCAAGAGTTTCTTGCACCCTTTGATGATTACCTATACCAACCGAGAAAAGCCCAAAGAACTTATACCGTGGAAAAATCTTGTGCTATGTGTGGAGAACATCATGTGTTTGAAAATTGCCCTCACATTTTCGGTGCATATAACTACATGGAAGACCATAGAGGGAACCAGCAGCAAAATTCTTCATGGTATGGTCAAAAAGCTCAAAATTTTTTTTACCATAACAATTTTGCCGTAGCAACAGATATACCATGGCAATGTAGTCCTTTTCAAGAGCATTCCAATTCCTTGGAGGAAACGTTACTAGCTTCCTTGGCTAGACTTGACGGATCAATTGAAGAGTTTCGAGAGCTATCAAAATCTATGGATACGAGGATAGCTCAGTGGGATGCAACCTTAGGGGATTCAGAAGATCAATTGGGGAGATCCACATATGTCACGGATAACATGCACCAACAATCCATTCCTAGGGATACTGACGTCCCAAGGCAAGAGGTTAAGGAACAATGCAAAGAAAGCTCTCCGATGTGTGGGGAACAACTAGAACCTCAAAGTCAAGAGGATGCCAATGAAAGAGACTGCCCAACACATGATGAGCCTGAACAACAAATTGCCTCGGCAATGATTGAGGAGCCTGAACAGAGCAATGTTGTGACAACACTCAGTGAAGCTGAGAACAACAATACTACAACAAATTCTGAGGAACCTGATGCCCAGAAGGTTACAACGTTGATGTTGAAGCAGGAATCTGTAGATTGCTCTCATCTACAATTTCCACGGCAATTACACGACCACATGCAAGATCAACGAGACGATAATACTTTGCCAATGGAATATGAGCAGGTAATAGTTGAACCTTTTGAATTCTTTAAAAACTCATCTCGTCCATTACAGGTATGTCTTGAGGAACCGAGGTTGGTAGATTTGAAGCCATCGAAATCTCTACTGATGGAGATGTTTGAGAGGCCAAAAGAAAATGGTGTTTGGATTCGTAAAGCTTTTCAGAAAATTGGTTCTTCCCTTGACTTACAGCAAATTTTGGCAACTGATTGCCACGGCAATTGGCTTGAGCAGCAATTGCCACGACAACAAATGCTACATCCAACCATGATAGAAATCGACAAGAATGAGGTAATTGAATGGTTGAGAATGGATATAATTTTTCCTATTAATATATTTGTACCTTCAGGAATAGTAGCAAGGTGGAGAGTATACATGGACTACAAGCGAACAAAGAAGAAAGACACCTCCACCATGGTAACGCAAAAGGGAGTAGTGGCAAGCACTTTGGCCAAACTCTTTTTGGGCAATATTGTCACCCGATGGAGGGTGCGGATAGACTATAAAAAGTATCGAAAACGACCATCCTCAAGTTTTCTCAGATATGCACTAACATTAGAAGATGCATGATGACACTCTTTTCAGACATGGTGGAAAACTTCCTTGAGATCTTCATGGATGATTTTTTCGTTTTTGGTAGTGACTTCAACAGTCGCCTCGACAATTTAGAGAATGTGTTGGCAAGATGTGAAGAAGCCGATTTAGTCCTTAATTGGGAGAAGTGTCATCTTATGGTAGATGAAGGAATAATGCTCAGCCACAAGATTTCATCCAAGGGAATTGAAGTAGACAAAGCCAAGGTGGACGTGATCGAGAGATTACCCCCACCAAGATAAAGTCTTCCATTTTGATGATTCTTGCACCCAAGCATTCAAAACCCTAAAGGAAAAACTTGCCTCGACAACCCTTGACGCCTCGGCAACCATGGATGCGCATGCCTCATCAACCCTCGACGCCGCGGTAGCTCTTGACACGTACGCCTCGGCAACCCTCGATGCCGCAACAACCCTTGACGCCTCGGCAACCATGGATGCGCATGCCTCGGCAACCCTTGACGCCGTAACAGCTATTGATGCGCATGCCTCGGCAACTCCAGACGCGCACGCCTCGATAACCACTGATACGCACGCCTCAACAACCATGGATGCGTATGCCTCGACAACTCTAGACACACACGACTCGGCAATCTTAGGAGCAGTTGCCACGGCAGCATATGCCTCGGCAATACCCTGATCAGGTCATACGCCGATGTGTCCCTGAAGAAGAGCAGCAGAATGTACTATGGTAATGCCATTCTTCACCCTTTTGAGGAGCTCGTACCGCGGCCAAAGTTTTTCAATCCGGTTTGTATTGGCCAACACTGTACAAAGATGCCCAAGAGTTTTACAAGCAATCTGATCGTTGCCAAAGGACGGGCAATATCACCTACAAACCAATGGGCAATCAAGACCGTGAATATGGATTAGGAAAGTGCCGGACAAAAGCGTTTGTTGTACCTCAACGAGATAGAAGAATTTCGTGCACTCGCCTATAACAATGCACAAATCTACAAGGAGAAAACAAAGCAATGACACGACAAGAAACTATTGCCGCGACAATTCATGCCAGGGCAACTAGTTCTCTTATTCAATTCTCGGCTACAACTTTTCCCGGGAAAACTAAAATCAAGATGGTCGGGACCATTCGAAGTTGTCAAACCATTCTCTCATGCTGTCGTGATAATCAAGTCCATTACCGATGAACATGAATTCAAAGTTAACGGACAGAGATTGAAGCACTACAACGGTGCCCATGTAGAACGAAACAAAGAAGTTGACACCTTAGGAGATGCATGAGCATGCTCTCCTTTCGATATTTTCTTTTTCTTTTTTTTGAACCAGTTTTTTCTTTCTATTATTTTCGGTTATTATTTCTCTTCATTTATTTTTGGAATTTTTAGGAGATATTTTATTTTTCTTCATTATCTTTAGTTTCCAGGTTTTCTTTTCCACAACAAGACTCACAACCACCATGCTAAGGAAATTTACTGCCGACTACTTGCCACAAAGAACCACAATGTAAACTAGTGATGCCTGTGCAACAACAATGGCCGGCAACTTCGATGCCCAAACATGGATCAAATCAAAGCAATGCTATTCACAATGGTACCAGCCACAAGCATTCAACCACTCGACCGAAAAATGAATCAAGAAAACGACACGAAGGAAACTTATCACTCGAGGTGACGACCTCTCCACCTAACTCATTTCATTTAGTTTCTCTTAAATTTTGTTTCACTCTTACATGCATTGAGGACAATGCTTCTCTCGAGTTTGGGGGGTGTTGGTTTCTAGTTAGTTTCATGTTTAGTTGCATTCATCTTTAGCAATCACATATAGGTTGCATATGTTACTTGCCATGCCTTTAATTGGATTTAATTGCTTAAGACTTGTTGAATATCCAATGATGAATTTTTGCCACTGCACTTAATTGAAAGAACCTTTAATTTTAGGATTACATGAAAAGAACTTAGAATTTTACTATGATGCATAATTTTTTTTCTACACGGTTGTGGCTTGTTGATTGAAAGAAACTTAGTGAACTTAGGTTGCTTAAAATTAGGGTAAATTTAAAATTGAAAATTAAAAGTTAATTTCTTGCTAGAGGTGCCCAAAACTGGCTCTAGTAGTAATTGCACTTTCTTGCTAGAGGTGCCCGAAACTGGCTCTAGTAGTTAATGCACATTAAATAATCGCTAGAGGTGCCCAAAATTGGCTCTAGTCGACTAAAATAAAATGAGAAACTGCTTACTTTGCTAGAGGTGCCCGAAATTGGCTCTAGTGAAAATAAAAATAATGCCCCGATAATTAAATTGATAAAAGCCTATTGTTCACATAGAATCTTGAAAATCAACTTGTACACAACTACGCACACACATTGTCACGAGCATTATAGTTTTGTTCCGGGAAATTTTTGTGCTATCCGAAAAAATTAAAAGGTGATCATACATTGTGCCACGGTTTCGAGGTTTGAATTCAGTTTGAAGCATGTCTTTGATGATTAAAGTCTTGGGTGTAATTGTTAGTTTGCATTGCTTGAGGACAAGCAATAGTTTGAGTTTGGGGGTGTGATAAGTGTTCAAAAGTACTATTTTTATTACCCTTTTACTCATATTATTGTTAGACTTAAGCTCATATTAGTTGCATAATTAGTCATTCACGCATTAATTCATGTTTCTTTCCACCGTTGAGCTTGATTACATAACTTGGTGATTTTTGTGGAAAAAGATGTTGCTTTGGTGTGTTTTTGTGTGTGTGCAGAATCACTTGCCTAAACAAGGCTAGAACCAGTTGTTGTGGCAATGCATGAAGGAGATGCCGAGCTAGTTGCTGTGGCAATGCATGAAGGAGACGCTGAGCAGTTGCTGTGGCAATTGTCGACAAAGAATAAGGTGATATGGTAGTCAAAATTGATGACTAGACAAGCCCAAGATGACGTGGAGCAAAGCTAAATCCCAAAGGAATTTGATTTCCATGAAGAGATTAAAGAAGAATCAAATTCTGAGAAGATAGGAGAAGTTCTAGTAGGAATATAATTATAATAAAGAATTATATTCTTTAAAGATAATTTAATTCCAACTTAACTTCCTCCTCAAAGAAGGACTTTGACCTAGCCCTATAAATAGATCACCATATCATCAAAAGAGAAAGAAGATGGAAAATTTCGACAACCCCAAAGAAGAAGGGAAAATTTCGACAACTCTAAAGGGCAAGAAGGAAGAGATTTCGACAAGAGAGCAAGAGGGAGAGAGTTCGATTTCTTCTTATTCATATTTGCTTCCATTAGATTCATGGTTTGGGGATTATTCTTTGTATATCTTTTGAACCCAACCATGAACTAACTTGATTGGTTGGGGTTATTGTGTTTTGTTGTTGTGAGAAACAATTGGATTTTGTTTAGGTAATAAGAGTTTGCACTTTTCTATTCAAGGTTTACTCATTCTTGGCTTTTATTCTTGTTTGCGAGTGAATTGGGAGAGGATCTCGTAACTTCATCTATTTATCTAATATCGGGAGAGTTAGATTCAAGAAACGAATGAGTATGGTCTTTATTCAATATATTGATGGTGAAGATTAATCCGGCTTAGAAATATGTTAAGGATTTCAACGGCTAAGAGGAGCGCAAGATTGGTTGTTGTTCACCCTTGATTCACGCAGGGATCTATTATCAAGGCATGCACAAGTTGCTAGAGTTTCGACTTAGGGATAAGGAGAAACCATTGAAGAACGCTCTGTCGAACCTTGAAGTTGCTGCCCAGACGCCCAAGTAGTTGCCCAGGCAACCATCGATTAGTTGCTAAGGCAACCCCGCTGTGCAAGTTGCCACGGCAACTGAGTTGCCCTTGCACTCTTTTACCAAGACGATCCAATCGGCTATCACACCTCAACTCACGATAACCTGGCATATTTACTCTATTTTAATTTCATCTATTCTTTTAGTTTATTGCTCTTAGTTTTCGCGTTAATTAAAACCTCTATTATCAATTGTGTTTTTATTTACACAGTGCAGTAACTTAAGCAAAGTGGCCCAAACTAATCCCTGTGGAGACGATACTCGATACTCGTATCACTTTATTACTTGCGACGTGTATACTTGCACATTTACATAGCACTTATTACGCGCAACAAGTTTTTGGCGCCATTGCCGGGGATTGGCAATTGGTGTTAGTTGTTTTTGTTATTGCATTTTTTTCTCTTAGTTTTACTAACTTTTCTTTTTGTTTGTTTTATCAAAAAAAAATTTAGGTGCGCTACAAGTTAAGGGACATCAACATGTCGAGAAATAAAAGCCAATCTATTCGAGAGTTGATGTTGGGAGATATGAATCAATCCAATCAAGAGTTTCTTGCACCCTTTGATGATTACCTATACCAACCGAGAAAAGCCCAAAGAACTTATACCGTGGAAAAATCTTGTGCTATGTGTGGAGAACATCATGTGTTTGAAAATTGCCCTCACATTTTCGGTGCATATAACTACATGGAAGACCATAGAGGGAACCAGCAGCAAAATTCTTCATGGTATGGTCAAAAAGCTCAAAATTTTTTTTCCATAACAATTTTGCCGTAGCAATGAGATATACCATGGCAATGTAGTCCTTTTCAAGAGCATTCCAATTCCTTGGAGGAAAGCGTTACTAGCTTCCTTGGCTAGACTTGGCGGATCAATTGAAGAGTTTGAGAGCTATCAAAATCTATGGATACGAGGATAGCTCGGTGGGATGCAACCTTAGGGGATTTAGAAGATCAATTGGGAGATCCACATATGTCATGGATAACATGCACCAACAATCCATTCCTAGGGATACTGGCGTCCCAAGGCAAGAGGTTAAGGAACAATGCAAAGAAAGCTCTCCGATGTGTGGGGAACAACTAGAACCTCAAAGTCAAGAGGATGCCATGAAAAGAGGCGCCCAACACATGATGAGCACTGAACAACAAATTGCCTCGGCAATGATTGAGAGCCTAAGCGAGCAATGTTGTGACAACACTCGGTGAAGTGAGAACAACAATACTACAACAAATTACGAGGAACCTGATGCCCGAGAAGGTTACAACGTTGATGTTGAAGCGAGGAATCGTAGATTGCTCTCATCTACAATTTCCACGGCAATTACACGACCACATGCAAGATCAACGAGATGATAATACTTTGCCAATGGAATATGAGCAGGTAATAGTTGAACCTTTTATATTCTTTAAAAACTCATCTCGTCCATTGCGGTATATGTCTTGAGGAACCGAGGTTGGTAGATTTGAAGCCATCAAAATCTCTCTTGATGGAGATGTTTGAGAGGCCAAAAGAAAATGGTGTTTGGATTAAGTAAAGCTTTTCAAAAAATTGGTTCTTCCCTTGACTTACAGCAAAATTTTGGCAACCGATTGCCACGACAATTGGCTTGAGCAGCAATTGCCACAACAACAAATGCTACATCCAACCATGATAGAAATCGACAAGAATGAGGTAATTGAATGGTTGAGAATGGATATAATTTTCCTATTAATATATTTGTGCCTTCGGGAATAGTAGCAAGGTGGAGAGTATACATGGACTACAAGTGAACAAAGAAGAAAGACACCTCCACCATGGTAGCATAAAGGGAGTAGTGGCAAGCACTTTGGCCAAACTCTTTTTGGGCAATATTGTCACCCGATGGAGGTGCGGATAGACTATAAAAAGTATCGAAAATGACCATCCTCAAGTTTTCTCGGATATGCACTAACATTAGAAGATGCATGATGACACTCTTTTGGACATGGTGGAAAACTTCCTTGAGATCTTCATAGATGATTGTTCCGTTTTTGGTAGTGACTTCAACAGTCGCCTCGACAATTTAGAGAATGTGTTGGCAAGATGTGAAGAAACCGATTTAGTCCTTAATTGGGAGAAATGTCATCTTATGGTAGATGAATAAATAGTGCTCGGCCACAAGATTTCATCCAAGGGAATTGAAGTAGACAAAGCCAAGGTGGACGTGATCGAGAGATTACCCCCACCAAGATAAAGTCTTCCATTTTGATGATTCTTGCACCCAAGCATTCGAAACCCTAAAGGAAAAACTTGCCTCGGCAACCCTTGACGCCTCGGCAACCATGAATGCGCATGCCTCATCAACCCTCGACGCTGCGGCAGCTCTTGACACGCACTCCTCGGCAACCCTCGATGCCGCAGCAACCCTTGACGCCTCGGCAACCATGGATGCGCATGCCTCGGCAACCCTTGACGCCGTAGCAGCTATTGATGCGCACGCCTCGGCAACTCCAGACGCGCACGCCTCGGTAACCACTGATACGCACGCCTCGACAACCATGGATGCGTATGCCTTGGCAACTCTTGACACACACGACTCAGCAATCTTGGGAGCAGTCGCCACGGTAGCATATGCCTCGGCAATACCCTGATCAGGTCATACGCCGATGTGTCCCTGAAGAAGAGCAGCAGAATGTACTCTGGTAATTCCATTCTTCACCCTTTGGAGGAACTTGTACCGCGGCCAAAGTTTTTCAATCCGGTTAGTATTGGCCAACACTGTACAAAGATGCCCAAGAGTTTTACAAGCAATCTGATCGTTGCCAAAGGACGGGCAATATCACCTACAAACCAATGGGCAATCAAGACCGTGAATATGGATTAGGAAAGTGCCGGACAAAAGCGTTTGTTGTACCTCAACGAGATAGAAGAATTTTGTGCACTCGCCTATAACAATGCACAAATCTACAAGGAGAAAACAAAGCAATGACACGACAAGAAACTATTGCCGCGACAATTCATGCCAGGGCAACTAGTTCTCTTATTCAATTCTCGGCTACAACTTTTCCCGGGAAAACTAAAATCAAGATGGTCGGGACCATTCGAAGTTGTCAAACCATTCTCTCATCTTTGTCGTGATAATCAAGTCCATTACCGATGAACATGAATTCAAAGTTAACGGACAGAGATTGAAGCACTACAACGGTGCCCATGTAGAACGAAACAAAGAAGTTGACACCTTAGGAGATGCATGAGCATGCTCTCCTTTCGATATTTTCTTTTTCTTTTTTTTGAACCAGTTTTTTCTTTCTATTATTTTCGGTTATTATTTCTCTTCATTTATTTTTGGAATTTTTAGGAGATATTTTATTTTTCTTCATTATCTTTAGTTTCCAGGTTTTCTTTTCCACAACAAGACTCACAACCACCATGCTAAGGAAATTTACTGCCGACTACTTGCCACAGCAACCACAACAGAAACTGGTGATGCCCAGGCAACAACAATGGCTTCGGCAACTTCTGATGCCCAAACATGGATCAAATCAAAGCAATGCTATTCACGCGGTACCAGCCACAAGCATTCTCCACTGACCGAAAAATGAATCAAGAAAACGACACGAAGGAAACTTATCACTCGAGGTGACGACCTCTCCACCTAACTCATTTCATTTAGTTTCTCTTAAATTTTGTTTCACTCTTACATGCATTGAGGACAATGCTTCTCTCGAGTTTGGGGGGTGTTGGTTTCTAGTTAGTTTCATGTTTAGTTGCATTCATCTTTAGCAATCACATATAGGTTGCATATGTTACTTGCCATGCCTTTAATTGGATTTAATTGCTTAAGACTTGTTGAATATCCAATGATGAATTTTTGCCACTGCACTTAATTGAAAGAACCTTTAATTTAGGATTACATGAAAAGAATTTAGAATTTTACTATGATGCAGAATTGTTTTTACACGGTTGTGGCTTGTTGATTGAAAGAAACTTAGTGAACTTAGGTTGCTTAAAATTAGGGTAAATTTAAAATTGAAAATTAAAAGTTAATTTCTTGCTAGAGGTGCCCAAAACTGGCTCTAGTAGTAATTGCACTTTCTTGCTAGAGGTGCCCGAAACTGGCTCTAGTAGTTAATGCACATTAAATAATCGCTAGAGGTGCCCGAAATTGGCTCTAGTCGACTAAAATAAAATGAGAAATTGCTTACTTTGCTAGAGGTGCCCGAAATTGGCTCTAGTGAAAATAAAAATAATGCCCCGATAATTAAATTGATAAAAGCCTATTGTTCACATAAAATCTTGAAAATCAACTTGTACACAACTACGCACACACATTGTCACGAGCATTATAGTTTTGTTTCGGGAAATTTTTGTGCTATCCGAAAAATTAAAAGGTGATCATACATTGTGCCACGGTTTCGAGGTTTGAATTCAAGTTTGAAGCATGTCTTTGATTATTAAAGTCTTGGCAGGTAATTGTTAGTTTGCATTGCTTGAGGACAAGCAATAGTTTGAGTTTGGGGTTGTGATAAGTGTTCAAAAGTATTATTTTTATTACCCTTTTTACTCATATTATTGTTAGACTTAAGCTCATATTAGTTGCATAATTAGTCATTCACGCATTAATTCATGTTTCTTTCCACCGTTGAGCTTGATTACATAACTTGGTGATTTTTGTGGAAAAAGATGTTGCTTTGGTGTGTTTTTGTGTGTGTGCAGAATCACTTGCCTAAACAAGGCTAGAACCAGTTGCCAGGGCAATGCATGAAGGAGATGCCGAGCTAGTTGCCAGGGCAATGCATGAAGGAGACGCCGAGCCAGTTGCCAGGGCAATTGTCGACAAAGAATAAGGTGATATGGTAGTCGAAATTGATGACTAGACAAGCCCAAGATGACGTGGAGCAAAGCTAAATCCCAAAGGAATTTGATTTCCATAAAGAGATTAAAGAAGAATCAAATTCTGAGAAGATAGGAGAAGTTCTAGTAGGAATATAATTATAATAAAGAATTATATTCTTTAAAGATAATTTAATTCCAACTTAACTTCCTCCTCAAAGAAGGACTTTGACCTAGCCCTATAAATAGATCACCATATCGTCAACTTGGAGAAGAGAAAGAAGAGGGAAAATTTCGACAACCCTATAGAGGAAGAAGAGGGAAAATTTCAACAACTCCAAAGGGCAAGAAGGAAGAGATTTCGACAAGAGAGCAAGGAGGAGAGTGTTCGATTTCTTCTTATTCATCTTTGCTTCCATTAGATTCATGGTTTGGGGATTATTCTTTGTATATCTTTGGAACCCAACCATGAACTAACTTGATTGGTTGGGGTTATTGTGTTTTGTTGTTGTGAGAAACAATTGGATTTTGTTTAGGTAATAAGAGTTTGCACTTTTCTATTCAAGGTTTACTCATTCTTGGCTTTTATTCTTGTTTGCGAGTGAATTGGGAGAGGATCTCGTAACTTCATCTATTTATCTAATATCGGGAGAGTTAGATTCAAGAAACGAATGAGTATGGTCTTTATTCAATCTATTGATGGTGAAGATTAATCCGGCTTAGGAATATGTTAAGGATTTCAACGGATAAGAGGAGCGCAAGATTGGTTGTTGTTCACCCTTGATTCACGCAGGGATGTATTATCAAGGCATGCACAAGTAGCTAGAGTTTCGACTTAGGGATAAGAAGAAACCATTGAAGAACGCTCTGTCGAACCTTGAAGTTGCTGCCCAGACGCCCAAGTAGTTGCCCAGGCAACCATCGATTAGTTGCCAAGGCAACCCCGCTGTGCAAGTTGCCACGGCAACTGAGTTGCCCTTGCACTCTTTTACCAAGACGATCCAATCGGCTATCACACCTCAACTCACGATAACCTGGCCTATTTACTCTATTTTAATTTCATCTATTCTTTTAGTTTATTGCTCTTAGTTTTCTCGTTAATTAAAACCTCTATTATCAATTGTGTTTTTATTTACACAGTGCAGTAACTTAAGCAAAGTGGCCCAAACCAATCCCTGTGGAGACGATACTCGATACTCGTATCACTTTATTACTTGAGACGTGTATACTTGCACATTTGTGTAGCACTTATTACGCACAACAGGCCTTGCTACTCTTTAGAAGAGGACAGCGAGGACAGTTCGGGTACCTTTTAGAACCAAAAATGCATGTAGAAAACATAGAAAAACCCCACCCCTTTAGATCCATGCGGTTACCCTAGGTTCTTTAGAAAGGATGTAAATAGGGTTGCGTTGTTTGATGTTTGATTTTTTTAATTTCCTACTTCATTTTATTATGTTTTTATCTGGTACTGACTTGTTTTCTTGTTGTCTTATTTTATATATTTTTCGCATATGCATTACATAACATGAAGGTGTTGATTCGAGTGGTTTGCCAAGTTGAAATCTTTCATCATGTATAAAAGGTACCTCAAGAAGGAGGAAATTAACTCAGCAGTTTGACATTGGTCTGAAGTCAACCAAAGAGTCCAAGGTGATAGTTTATCGAGTGAGCGCATTATGGCGGGGTATACATATGCCAGTCTACAGCAAAATGACCTATGAGATTTGAAATAGATTTGGTAATGATAGGACCGATGACTGCAAAATTTGTTTTGGGAAAATTATGGTGACATAGCACATTTGATGTATGTTTGAGTTAATCAGCCTATGCTCTGAGCCATTTTTCAGTTTTGGAATCCCGCATTCTATTGATTTACTTTCAACGAGAAAGACTTGTTGCCAACAATCGAAGAGTATACAACTTTGCTCAATCAGAAGAACATTCATGAAGATTGGATTTAACTGTCTAGGTCTCAGAATTACCCTTTGAACTTAGAACCTTGCCCGGGATGAGCGGAGATTGGGCTATAGGTTTGATTTAGGTTAGAGGTGACAATACCGCTTTTTCATGGGAGTGCATCCGAGATATCATACCGATACACCAGGGCGAGGGAGTAAAGATGGACTTATTCGCTTTGGGGGTCTACGGTTTGATCATTCTCCCTAGAGTGTTGGGCAACATTGATATAGCCATTTTGGACTTGTTCGAGAGGATGAAGAAGAAGGCTAACCCGGTATCGGCAATCTTGACTAAAACTTTTATCTCCTTGAACTCGAAACGAAAACATGAAGAATGGTTCTTTAGAGGATGTGCATAGTTGCTTCAAGTCTGGATCCGAAGCCACCTTTAAAAGAAACCCACAAGGGTCCTACCCGGGATAATCTTAGCAAAATTTTCCCCTTTGCAAGAGTACTTAGCAAAAGAATGGTAGGAAAAACCAGACAAACAGTGGGATCGCTTGCGCTCCTTTGTTGGCGTCAAGGCATTTCAGGTCTCAACAATTTGTGCCTGTCATCGTCGGTTTGATCACTGTCGAGTTTTTATTCAAGAATGAATATAGGGCGAAGGCTTAAAATATTTCTAGAGCTTGGGACCACCTTTACCGCATAAAGGTCGAAGAGGATACAAAGTGTATGTTCACTTTGGATTATGCTTTTTGGAGGCACAACAAAATTAATGACAAGACTCTAAAACCCGATCAAGGGCTGACTATGTCACTTGAAGAACATGTGAGAATGTTTTCTTCCGAGGCTGACATCCTAAGAAGTGATTCAGAAGAGGTTAAGAAAAAGATAGCCGTTTTGCAAACCAAGCACACAAGTAGGCTTTATAAGGTATGGATAAGCAAGACGGGACTATCAAATAGTTAATGAAGCCCGACACGGGTTTGGAAGAAAAATGCTCTTTACCAAAGTGGCACTCTTAAGCTAAGGCTAAAACAAGAAATTGAGAAAGGCAAGCATGTAACCCCCTCGACCCGGCCTAGTCGCAAGACCGAATCGAGCGAGCTACAATAGGTTTACCGAAGTAAATCATGAAGATAAAACTCAAAACATGACCATTCTTTTTCTTTTTATCTTATCTAAAGGCATAATTATTAACCTACATGTACATACTAATCATGGGTGTAAACTAAACTCAATCGGCATTGAATTAACATCCAATTGAGCACTATTATAAATTAGGGACCAAAATGTAATTTCCACAAGTTTAAGGGTCCAATTAACAAATTAAGTTTACCAATCCACAATTAAGTTCATTTCATGTAAGCTCATGAAATTTCATCGCAATTAGATCACCACATCACCCTCAATTTATCATTCAAACATTTAGGGACCAAATTACAAGATTTCAAAGCTTAAATCGAACATATAACTAAAATAACAGCCCTTGGTGTCGATACACGGGTTTCCGGATTGATGCGGGGCCAAATTTTGTTATAGGTTTCGAAACCACCCCTACAGGTTTTGAAACCAGGCCTCCAGAGCTTAAAACTCGTATTGGTACGACTCCCCGTGTACCGCACCCCATAACCAAATTTGGCTTATAGGTTTCAAAACCAGGGGCCAGGCTTTGAAACCTCTGCGCCTGGAATGAGAATTTTGACTGGTTTTTCATCCTTTTATGGTTTCCAGACACATGAACATGCTTCAAGCATACATCCAACATATTCAAGGATCAAACCACATCAAAGCATCACAGATTCAACACCTATTCATGGCATCTTGCATCAAGTGTAAATCTATAGGCATGCTTCCTAGAAACCATTCAAGCAATGCATGAAACATTCAAACCATCAACAAAACACACCATAATGGCCATTTACAACTCAAGAGCAACTAAACAAACTTGCTCAAACAGGGAGTTTAGCATAACACCTCCCAAAACAACAATGAAAACCCCAATGCCCTTATTACTTATAGTCTAATCTAAAAACATACTTTGGTTACCAAGTCTAGTTGAGATCCCTTGCTTCCCGCTGCCTTCAAAACCTTTAATTCTCTGCATTGATGGACAAAGAGAGCGCAAGCACACTAGGCTTAGCGAGGAGTGCTCAAAAACAAAACACCATCAATGCATTTAAAACCATTTTCCAACAACACATTGAAATCCCATTTCAATTCATATTTACACAACATATAAAACATCATGCCTTGAAAAACCATGCACTTTAACCTTTTCAAAACCAGCATATTCAACCATAGGCTACATGTATCATGGATTCCACAGCATACTCTCATATGCAAATTCCCTCTACTTAAGCCTCCCCATGCGTAACATCCCATATGCAAAGCTTAAGGAGTATAACACGTATAAAACACATCATTCAAACCAATCCATCAACATGATACAATTTAAAACATTATATTGGCTTTCAAGTGATCCATTACCATATACATCCTATCTATAAACCATCATTAACATCGGATACACAGATTTCCCAAGAGATTCTGAAATCTCTTGCAGCCCAATGGCATGGAGTTGTGCAACACATGCACCACCTCTACACTACCAAGGCTAATCCTCCAACTTGGACTACACACACTCAACACATCAACCTCTACAACTCATGGCTGGAGTAAAATCCATCTAAGTGTTACCTCAACAACATTGGGGTTCACATGATCGGAGTAAGTACCTCTCGTACTACCTCTACAACCACGGGCGACTTATTATAGTGCACTTTAAATCCTATGACCGGCTAATTATATCCGATAAAATTTCCGTAACATTTTCTATTCATCACTTGCCAATATAATCCACTTTTCTAAACATACCTCACTGTTTTCATATGCATTATTCAAATCATTTAATCGTGCATTAAACAATGCATAAACCATGTTTATAAACATTCTTTAAAATCATTCATTACTTTCCAAATGCATCTAACATCATTTCATAACAATTACCAGCATTAAACCATGCTCATTTCATGTATAAAACAATAGGTAAACAATCATTTGACAAGTGCATTCATAAATCATTTGCCAACCAAAATCGAGAGAGAAATCCACTTTACTTACTTTCGAGTCTTAAACCAGCGTATCAAGCCTAGTCTAGACTCCCATTAAACCTTTTCAAATCTTTGAAAATCCATTGTTATCTGTTTCACTCACCGACAAAGCAACACCTCCATTGCCGATGTTAAATCAAGCTCCTAGCAACTCCTCAACACCAAGGTTCACCTCCGAATTAACTTCCCTTGTTTCAAACATATCACAATAGAGGATCCAATGCATTATAATGTATCCAAACTCACAGCAAACAACAATTAACATTATCCAACTATAATCCTTCATAACACCACATCTTAACAACCGAAAACATCATCGATTCATCTATAACCTCAACCCAGCCATTAACTACGAAGCTCAACCTTCAAATAACATCAAATAACATCTAATCAACAACTCAACCCAACCTCCTACCTCCAGCAACAATAATCAATCACAACACCTCAAAATTTTTTAACTATCAACCTAACAAATTAAAGATTCTCTAGATTTCGGGATTCTATCATCAAAACTCACTTCATTAACATTTTGAACATCAAAATCAAGTTATAAATCAATCCTTAACTCGGCAAAAACAGATCAACCACGAATTTCCTCAATTTCCGTCATAAATCACCAATTAAACCATAAATCCGAGTTTAATTAATCAAAACCCAATGGAAATTATATAAAATGGATTAAGAACTTAGGAATTTCAATAAAGAACCTTTCATTAGAGGAGAAGAACGAATCCTTACCTCCAATGCTGATTTCTCCCCTTAATTGCTTAAGAAAACATGAAAATCAATATAGAAATAATAAGAATTTGTTGTATAAACTTTAGGGAATCAATTAGAAGTCTAAAATCCTGATTTTTACCTGAAGAAATTGAAGTTGTAAATGTGTTTGGATGGAGAGAATTTGAGAGAAAGAAGTTACAAAGTTGGTTATGTGAATTTCTATTAAAAGCTTAATTATGTTTAATTAATTCTCCTCACTATTTATACCTCTTAAAAACTTAATTAAAATAGTTAATTAAAGGGAGAAATCTGATGAAACCCTTTTGGATTATTAGCTCCTTAAAGATTCAAAGTCTTGACCCATTTTCAAAACAGTCACTAAAAACAGTTTTGCAAACTTTGCATTTTTGTCACTAACTCAAAATGTCCTATTTCTGAATTTCATTTTCCAAAATTGTTTCCACCAAAATCATTTATATATTTAATAATGATTTTAGAATATTTTTCTATATTTTTATCTCGCATAAAAAATATTTAATCCAATTTAAATCCCAAATCTGACTCAAATCTCTAATCCCGGTCCACCGGATCAACTAAACCATCCCCAAAACTCCCAGGCCCAAAACCGAGGCATTACAACTCTCCCCCACTTAAGAAATTTCGTCCCCAAAATTTACCCAGAGGAAGAAAAAGCATACCAACTCCCAATTATCACAAACACTGCTTTGATACCATCAAATGTAACCCCTTCGACCCGGCCTAGTCGCAAGACCGAACCGAGCGAGCTACAATAGGTTTACCGAAGTAAACCATGAAGATAAAAGTTAAAACACGACCATTTTTTCTTTTTATCTTATCTAAAGTCATAATTATTAACCTACATGTACATACTGATCATAGGTGTAAACTCAACTCAATCGGCATCGAATTGACATCCAATTGAACACTATTATTAATCAGGGACCAAAATGTAATTTACATAGGTTTAAGGGTCTAATTAACAAATTAAGTTTACCAATACACAATTAAGTTCATTTCATGCAAGCTCATGAAATTTGATCGCAATTAGATCACCACAACACCCTCAATTAACATTCAAACATTTAGGGACCAAATTAAAAATCTGAAAAATTATAAGGATTTACTTAAAATTTTATTTACCAATCTTCAATCAGTCATGTTTCATGCATACATGTCAAATTTTAGCTTAAGACAACCGTCCAAACTCATTCAAGTACATACACAACAACTAGGGACCAAACTACAAGATTTCAAAGCTTAAATCGAACATATAACTAAAATAACAGCCCTTGGTGTCGATACATGGGTTTCCGGATCGATACGGGGCCATATTATGTTAGAGGTTTCGAACCAACCCCTACAAGTTTCGAAACTAGGCCTCCAGAGCTTAAAACTCGCACCGGTACGACTCCCCGCGTACTGCACCCCATAACCAAATTTGGCTTACAAGTTTTGAAACCAAGGGCCAGGTTTCAAAACCTCTGTGCCTGGAATGAGAATTTTGACTGGTTTTTCATCCGTTTATGGTTTCCAAACACTTGAACATGCTTCAAAAATACATCCAACATATTCAAGGATCAAACTGCATCAAGGCATCACAGATTCAACATTTATTCATGCCATCTTGCATCAAGTGTAAATCTATAGGCATGCTTCCTAGAAACCATTCAAGCAATGCATGAAACATTCAAACCATCACCAAAACACTCCATATGGTCATTTACAAATCAAGAGCAACTAAACAAACTTGCTCAAACAGGGAGTTTAGGAAAACACCTCCCAAAACAACAACGAAAACCCCAGTGCCTTTATTACTTATAGTCTAATCTAAAAACATATTTTGGTTACCAAGTCTTGTTGAGATCCCTTGCTTCCCGCTGCCTTCAAAACCTTTAATTCTCTGCGTTGATGGACAAATAGAGCGTAAGCACACTAAGATTAGCGAGGAGTGCTCAAAAACAAAACACCATCAATGCATTTAAAACCATTTTCCAGCAACACATTGAAATCTCATTTCAATTCATATTTACACAACATATAAAACATCAACAACCATCACTTTAACCTTTTCAAAACCAGCATATTCAACCATATACTACATGTATCGTGGATTCCGCAGCATACTCCCATATGCAAATTCCCTCTACTTAAGCTTTCCCATGCATAACATCCCATATGCAAAGCTTAAGGAGTATAACACGTATAAAACACATCATTCAAACCAATCCATCAACATGATACAATTTAAAACATTATATTGGCTTTCAAGTGATCCATTACCATATACATCCTTTCCATAAACCATCATTAACATCGGATACACGGATTTCCCAAGAGATTCTAAAATCTCTTGCAGCCCAATGGCATGGAGTTGTGCAACACATGCACCACCTTTGCACTACCAAGGCTAATCCTCCAACTTGGAGTACACACACTGGATGCATCAACCTCTACAGCTCATTGCTGGAGTAAAAGCCATCTAAGTGTTACATCAACAACATTGGGTTTCACATGATCGGAGTAAGTACCTCTCGTACTACCTCTACAACCACGAGTGACTTATTATAGTGCACTTTAAATTCTATGGCCAGCCAATTATATCCGATAACATTTTCATAACATTTTCAATTCATCATTTTCCAATATAATCCACTTTTATAAACATATCTCACTGTTTTCATATGTATTATTCAAATCATTTCATCGCGCATTAAACCATGCATAAGCCATGTTCATAAACATTCTTTAAAATCATGCATTACTTTCCAAATGCATCTAACATCATTTCATAACAGCTCCAGCATTAAAACATGCTCATTTCATGCATAAAATAGGAGGTAAACAATCATTTGACAAGTGTATTCATAAATTATTTGCCAACCGAAATAGAGGGAGAAATCCACTTTACTTACTTCAGAGTCTTAGACCAGCGTATCAAGCCTAGTCTAGACTCCCATTAAACCTTTTCAAATCTTTGAAAAACCATTGTTATCTGTTTCACTCACCGACAAAGCAACACCTCCCTTGTCGATGTCAAATCAAGCTCCCGACAACTCCTCAACACCAAGGTTCACCTCCGAATTAACTTCCCCTATTTCAAACATATCAAAATAGAGGATCCAATGCATTATAATGCATCCAAACTCACAGCAAACAAAAATTAACATTATCCAACTATAATCTTCCACAACACCACATCTTAACAACTGAAAACATCATCAATTCATCTATAACCTCAACCTAGCCATTAACTATGAATCTCAACCTTCAAATAACATCAAATAACTTCTAATCAACAACTCAACCCAACCTCCTACCTCCAGCAACAATAATCAACCACAACACCTCAAAATTTCTTAACTATCAACATAACAAATTAGAGATTCTCTAGATTTCGGGATTCTATCATCAAAACTCAATTCATTAACATTTTGAACATAAAAATCAAGTTTTAAATTAATCCTTAACTCAGCAAAAACAGATCAACCAGGAATTTCCTCAGTTTCCATCATAAATCACCAATTAAACCATAAATCAGAGTTTAATTAATCAAAAGAAAATCATATAAAATGGATCAAGAACTTAGGAATTTCAATAAGGAACCTTTCATTAGAGGAGAAGAACGAATCCTTACCTCCAATACTAATTTCTCCCCTTAATTGCTTAAGAAAGCAGAAAATCAATATAGAAATAATAAGAATTTGTTGTAAAAACTTTAGGAAATCAATTAGAAACCTAAAATCCTGATTTTTACCTAAAGAAATTGAAGTTATAAATGTGTTTGGCTGGAGAGAATTTGAGAGAAAGAAATTACAAAGTTTGTTACGTGAATTTCTATTAAAAGCTTAATTATGTTTAATTAATTCTCCCCACTATTTATACCTCTTAAAAGCTTATTTAAAATAGTTAATTAAAGGGAGAAATCTGATGAAACCCTTTTGGATTATTATCTCCTTAAAGATTCAAAGTTTTGACCTATTTTCAAAATAGTCACTAAAAATAGTTTTGCAAACTTTGTATTTTGGTCACTAACTCAAAATGTCCCATTTCTGAATTTCATTTTCCAAAATTGTTTTGCACCAAAATCATTTATATATTTAATAATGATTTTAGACTATTTTTCTATATTTTTATCTCACATAAAAATATTTAATCCAATTTAAATCCCAAATCCGACTCGAATCTCTAATCCTGGTCCACTGGATCGACTAAACCATCCCCAAAACTCCTAGGCCCAAAACCGGGGCATTACAAAGCAAGTAATGGATGCTACCCCATGGAGGAGAAAGTCCCAAGAAAGCAAGAACTGGCTATTTGAGAAGCAAGGCCTGTATAACTTTACCCTTGAGAACTTGAGTTAAAGTCAAGCCCAGAATGCTCAAGCAGAAGAAAGGGTTAGGGAGCTAGATTGGTCCCTTCAAGAATACCGTGCTCGAAATGGCTTTCTTGAGCTCTAAACTACCTGACACAAGAATGATGCCCTTCGAGATCAGATTGAGACATTAAAGGCTACAATCCAACATTATCTCAGAAGGATTGTAGTTCTTGAAAAAGCTGCCGAAGAAGGAGACAATTATTGGTTGAGGCACCTTCGCGACACTACTCACATGATTCAAGATCGAGATAGGGTGCAAGTGCAAGAAATCACCCGACTTAGTGGTGCAAGTGCAAGAAATCACCCAACATATGAGGAACCTAGCCAACGAAGCTGAAGCCCTTTTTCCTTTTGAAGCTCTAGATAGGGAGGAGGCACCCAAATTCAGTCAGCTACTCGAAGCTATTGGAAAGCTAGGAGTTAGGGCCAGGGTGTATCTGAAGGAGTTTACCTTTATTTGTAATGAGAAAGTTTTAATCTGCAATGAAAGTTGTTCGAGGGTGACCACCAATGGAATCAATGTCTTTACTTTCATACATCCACGCATATTGGTTGTTCCATGCATTGCATAAAGCATATATCATGCATTAAATAATTAAACAATAAGATTAAATGTGGAGGGTTTTGTTACAATAATTAAAGACTCTACACTCACACGTTTTCGACATCAAAGAAGGCAAATGGAATACAGTTTTGCTAAAGTGGAAGCCAATTCGAGAGGAGCATTCACCTCAGAAATTAGAAAGGATAAAAGAATGACTTCTAGCCAGTACAGCTCCAAAAGCATGAATGACCTAGTGGCTAGGGTTGATAAGCTTGAAAAGCTCCAAGAACATCTGGTTTGGAATCAAAGAGAGACAATAACACATATGAAGAAGCTCCAAGAGGAAACTAGGGGCAAATCAATGATTTGATGAGTATGATGGCTACTATAATTAAAGAAAAGGGTGTGGAAGAAGGCTCGTTTGATCAGAGGGAGATGGGAAAGACAAGTGAGAATTGGGATTGCGACTTCATAGCGGAAGAGACTTTGCATGATGAAGATCAAGTTATCGTCAACCAGTATGAGATAGTCCGCACTATTTTTTAATGTGCTGTCGAATTGGCGTTAGATAAGATTGAAAATTCTCTCTTGAAAATCTTGTCTACGCCAAAGGACAAAGAACCAACTAAGAAGCAAATAGATCATGAGGTTAACAACACAGACACCTATGAAGCCCTTAAGGAGCCGATGATCACCTCACCCCAGGCCATGTCCCTAAATGTGCAAGGCTTGAATAGAAAAGAGCCTAAGGGTCCCGAAGAGGGGATAGAGAAGGAATCCTTCACTCATTTACCAATTTCGTATGTAGAGTTGCATTCGCAACTATGCAAGGCCGATTTAGTTCGACCATGTCTTGTTGCTCCATTTCAATCGCCTTACCTATTATTGTATGATCCTAATGCACACTGCGAGTACAACGCCAGATTAGTGGGACACACGATAGAGAATTGCCCAGTATTCAAGAAAGTGGTGCAAAGCATGTTAAAAGATGGAGTCTTGAAGTGTGAAGGACCTAGTGTGGAAATTAATCTATCTTCTAGCCACGGTGGTCAGGATGTGAGTGCTCCTGAAGAGGTTGATGCAACAAGGGAAAAGATGGATGTGTCAGAAGTTAAGTCTCCTTTAAGTTAGGAATTTGAACCATTATGCATGGTAGGGTTGACCGAAGACTCTCTCGCGAATGAAGATATTGAAAAGATAAGTCGAAACTACGACTTCATAGTGGGAGAGACCTTATCTGATGAAAACTGAGCTATCACCAATCAGAGTGAGGTAGGCGGTGTCGTCTCTGAATGTCCCGCCAAACTAGTGATGGGTGAGACTGAGGACTCTCACTTAAAAGATTTGTCTTCGCCAATGAACAGAAAGACAGATGGGGTAGAACCACAAGGATCTCTTCAGTTGTCAGCAAGCCCAACTTTCAGTCCTCAAAAGAAAGGAAAAAGTATAATACTTTCAATTTACTCCAAGTCCATTCACATACCAAGATTTGTTCTCTAAGTTGCTACACGCCTGACTGGTTGCACCATGCTTCGTCAAAGCTCAGCCACCTCCATATCTGAGATGGTTTAATGAGAAAGATACTTGCAATTACCATGGCGGAATTCATGGGCATTCCATCGAGAAGTGTGTGAGTTTCAAGCGCAAAGTTCAACACCTTCTCGATCTTGGGGTGTTAGAGTTTGTGACAATGGGTCCAGGTCTGAAGATTAATTTCCCAACTGTGGCCAGCACTATAAAATTGAGGGAAGATGTAACACCCCTTTCCCGTATCCATCACTGAATACGAGTCAGAGGTATCACAAAACATTTGTAAAACTCTCTACATTTGTAATTTGATAAAATTTTGTTTCTTTAAAAATATTACAATTTTTTATAAATCTAATTAATCATGTAAAGTTTAAACATAATATTTTCATCTTCAAATCGAGTTTAATTTCAGGCAGCAACTTATTAATTTAATTTGTCTTTATATAATTAATATAACTATCTAAAAACTGCCTGATTTAAAATTCATCCATATACCAAATAAAATACAAATTATATCAGAGCAGGCATTTCCTTTTAATATACATGCCAGCTAGTAAATATCAAATAGTGTTAAAAATATCTTACTGATACTGATGTACCTGTTACTAATTGATGATGTCCGTATATGCTCCTTACTCCAACCATTTCTTCTTTCCTACGTGTAAAACAGTTACACGATAAGTATTTACTTAGTGAGGCAATAATTCAAATCCAAGTGCAATTGTCATAATATCAATATTAATGATTAACAATGCATATGATCACCTTACCATTACATGCTCGTTGCCATAAATAAATATGTATATCAAAGTGATAAGATTAGATCTTACCAATATCGTTGCCATTTCCATCTGTAAGTTTTCAATGCTTACCAATACCCTTTTTCATTTCTATCTGCAAGCTTTCAAGCTTATCTTCCTGTTTCTTTTTTATTCTTCTCAATTTATTTAGCCCAAGGTATTGAATTAAAAGATTCTATGTACACGAGTCATCCCTCATGCCCAACCTTTCTTAAGTATGTGTATTATTTGCACTCTACCGGGAGTGCTTAGCACTGAAGTATTTCTGTATACTTACCGGAGTATACAATATATCCCTCATTGAGTTTTTATGAAATTACACTGATGTGCTTAGCACCCGTAATAAGTTCGTATACTCAAACCATGCATGAGTATACTCCTCAATGAGTATTTATAAAATTTGCACTTTACCTAAAGCGCTTAAAATCTTTATACATCTGTTTATGACTCTATGGCTAGCCAACTATACCTTTGAACCTCTATATCATACTTGGGCTTTATATTATCAAATATTTCATCCATGGCAACGTATATCAATTTATATTAACATGAAGCGGTTCATAACTGAATAACATTAATAGTAAACCATCATCAATAACTAGTGATCAATGCATTTATTTTTTACCTTTGACATATTTAAAGTATGTCAAATATATGATCAATGACAAATTATCATGACAATATATAAATCAACATTAATAGTCTTACCGGTGATGTATAAAACATCCATGTATAATGTTATATATGCATTGCACTCACCTGGGCCATGTATTAGTATGCCTCACTAAGTCCTCTTTGATTCTTTCCTTCATTGTACCTCGAACCTCCCTTGATTCGAACTTCACTGAAAATTGAGTTTTGTGGCTTGAATCGAACTTGGAAATTTTCTCCATTTTTTCTTTCTTCCTCCCTTCAAATTCAAAATTCAAGATGAATTTTATTCATCCTTTTGACCATTTACTTTTATTTCCTCCAATTTATGCCACATGTATCTTAAAAATGAATTTAAAATTCATTCAAATAGTGAAATTACCAAATTGCCCCTTTATCCAACGGTTGAGATTGATTTTATCATCAATCAAGGGCCAAGATTTAAGCTATTATCTTAGTACTAAATGACCCTTAATCAACTTAGTAAAATTTGGGGTATTATAGAAAATCAGGTCACCACGATAAAAGAGGTGGGTAAAGCAAAATTGCCAACATCATCAAAGTCTGAAAATGTCAGCAATTGTTATGATCCCAACCATTCCATGAAAGGCGTTGTTCGAAACTCGCTTGAGAAGTCAAGAGTAGTTCCAGAAGAGTCCATGAAAGTGACAATGCTTGAGAATAATGACATTCTCAAACAAAGGAAGTTCTGTCTAAGAAAAAGGGGGCAAGAAAGGCTAAAAGGCATAACAATGATGCGAATGGGAGTAACAAGAGGACGAAGATATCTTTCCCGATGTCGAATTCTGAGATGGTACCCCTGTTAATTTAGAACAAACTTTTGAGGCCACCTCCCATGGTACCAAGGTTCCATGCAAATATCATCAAGGTGATCATAGCCATACAATAGAAGAGTGCATGCCTTTGAAAGGCAAAATCTATGAACTTTTTATGAAAGAAATACTTTATTTTGAGAATGGGAGACCTAAGATCAACAAAGAGGGCAAGATTGAAGGTTCGGGGTGATTGACCAGTGTTGCAATGTCCAAAGATCTCTAGTGCATCCTATCCATGTCTTTAGGTGTCACCTTTTTCACTTTTTCTCGCATATTTTTCTTGTTGCCCTTTTATGTGTGCCATTAACTTTGGTATTGTTTGCCCAAAAGTAGCAAGGATTTTGTAAGGGCATATGTTATGTTTGCCTTTTTCATTTCAATGAAAGGGTGCATCTTTTAAGTAAATATATATGCATATTCTTTCTTACCCTCGTTGAGTCTCGAATATCACGTGCATAATGCGACATTGATTCTAATAAAGGATCAATTGAATGTTGTGATCAGGATGAAGTACAATTTCTTACTCAGCCCGCTCTGGTCGGTAAAGTGCGAGTCGTAAGATTACTACTCCTTCGATAATCTTCGATGATAGGAAAATCTCCTAAAAAGTCCAATAGAGTTGCTAGAATGTAAAAATTCTTTTAATGTAAAAAAGAAAATAAAGTGTCTTTAAAAGAGGTAAATTAATTTAAAAGGGTACTCCGCTATAGCAAAAGGCTAAATAAGGATGCTTTGCTCCACTTAAGTCTAAAGCCTTGGCTGTATGAGTAAATTTTCAAATCATGACTATGCCAAGTAACCCGGGGTACTGTTTTATGCTCTATCATTATTCTCGAGAAAAAGGACTGTGATGAGTTGAATTTCCCGAGATGAAAGAGAACTTTTCAAAAGTTAAGAAATCAACGGACCAACAAATAAGTCTCAGAGCATCCTGATGGAGCTGTGGGGGCGAGAACAAATCTAATAAGGAGCTACGCTTCACCTGTTCAATACTCTAGTGTCGGAGAAGACTTTTTGAAGGCACTGACACGATATTAATTGTAATTAAAAGTAAATACTTGTACTAAAGTTTTAAATTGATATTCTTTACACTCAATGTGTTAATCAAATTCGGAAACAATTAACGTATTTTGGAGAAAAACAATGAGAACTAGAAGGAGTAGTTTTCGAACATATCAAGCAAATACCATAATCATGAGGATGAACCGAGCAATATGGCAGGAATTTCACAACTTTAAATATCGCCACAACATTCAAAGGCAAACCATTGATCACCGGGGGATTGAATCTAAGTCGCTCTTGCATTTCACATCTGGGGCATTCTTTTTTTATTGATTTTGATTTTGTATATTAATCGCATCCTTTGTTGAAGTGATAGTCAACAAACTGACATATATATGAAAAGAAAGAAAAGAAAAAGAAAAAATAAAATAAAAGAAGAGAGAAAAGAAAAAGAAACCTTCTATGTGTTGTTGTATAGAGTTTAGAATGTGTGGTCAAGGATGCACATGATCGACCTAATACAAAACATGTCTGTGATTCTAAATGAAATAGTAGCAAAACTTCGTATGCTACAAAGACTCAATGTGAGTGTCTGTCACAATGCCGTGGTTAATTCAGAAGAATGAGGATTGAATCTTATTGAAGAAATAAAATTTTGAGACTTAGGGGGCATGTTTTTGGCCTACCATTGAGATGGAAGAAAGACCACCCCGTTGGATCAGAGGCAAAAATTAACGGCCGAACCTGAAGGTGAGACAAGTTATTCTTCTACATGGCTTCCGGATAGAGTTTAGGTCAAAGATGTACATGGTAGACCTAATACAAAACCCATCAGTGATTCCAAAGAGAACAATAGCACGACTCAGTACGCGGCACAATTCAAGGACTCAACTTGATTGGATATGCAAAATGATGATCGACTCTTATTGAAGAAATTTTAGGGGCATGATTTTAACACGACATTGAGATAGAATAAAGATCGTACCGATAGGTCAAGACCGAATGATAGTCAAACCCAAGGGCAAAGATCTAGAAGCGGAAGAATGTGTCCCTATATAGCTTCAGGGATGAAGTTTTAGGTCTACATGGTCGACCTAGCATAAAAGAGTAATTTGTCAAAAATTGTATTAAGAGCAATAACATGATTTTATATGCTAGACAATTTAGAGATTCGTGGAAAATTTCTACCACAACATGTCATATGGCTCAGAATAGAAGATTTGGGATCTTATCGAAAAGAAGGAAGATTTGGAACTTGGGGGCATAGTGTTCACCCCAACGTCAAAATAGAGGAAGGCTCATGGTAGAGAGTTTTGGAAGAGTTAACAGTTAAGCCCCAGCTAAGTAAGGGCGATGTCCCAAGATGGAAAATGATAGATTTTGGAAGAGAAAGCAATTGCCTTTTAGAATGAGACAAAATCTGAAGATTCGGTAAAGGCCGAAGAAATACTTTGTTTGGTTCAAAAAGTTAAAAAATAGACCTTGTCGAAGTACGAAGAGTTTGGAAGCTTGTGGGGCATGTGTTCATCCCTAGGCCAAGGTGAAATGAGGCTCATCATAAAGAGTAGTAGAAGAAATAACAGTTGAGTGAGGGTGATGTTATGAATCTGGACTTCAGCAAATGATATATTCGATTCTGACTGGGGCAAGTCAATGATCCTTTTAAGAGGGATCCAGTAGAGATAAAGATAATACCTTGTTTGGTTCAGGAAAGTGAAGATTGGACCTCATAGAAGTGGGAAAAGTTTTGAGGCTTGGGGGTATGGGTTCACCATAATGTTGAAGACCCCGTCATAAAGAGTCATTAAAGAGACAACATTTAATCCCCAAGTAGGGTGGGGGCAATGTTATAGAATTGACTTCAGAAAGTGACAGATTGTGTTCCGACCAATGCAAGTTAGCCACACCCTTTCAAGAAGAGATAAAAGTTGAAGATTCCACAAAGACAAAGGGTTCATGGAAGCTAATGGTGACCAGCCAGAAAACAAGAGTTTTCCCCAACATTTTTAAAGATGATTCTACTATTGCATCATTTCTAGTTAGATGTCCTTAAGGTAGGTACATACTAACTAGCATCATCGAATCATTGTATATGTTTCTTTAAGGTAGGTACAGAAAGTGGATTTCATGTTCCAAGAAAAAGAAATAGATACCAACAAAGAATCAAGAAATCTTTTAGCTGATTTGAAGCAATGAGCATTTCCATGCCAAGACGATGAAGATCGGAGGTATTCCAAAAGACTCAAAGCGAGATATCATTTGATGTCAAGACAACCAGAAAGAAAGACATCATTTTTGGGGTCCTCAAGGCGAGATATCACCCCATGCCAAGACGATAAAGATCGAGGGCATTCCAGAAGACTCAAAGCAAGATATCGTTTGATGTCAAGACAACCAGAAAGTAATATATCAGATTTCGGGGTCCTCAGAGTGATGGACATCCCAGGCCAAGACAATGAAGATCGAGGGCATTTTAGAAGACTCAAAGCGAGATATAATTTGGTGTCAAGACAATCAGAAAGAAAGACATCACTTTTCGAGATTCTCAAGGTGAGGTACCACTCCATGCCAAGGCGATGAAGGTCGAGGGCATGCTAGAAGACTCAAAGCGAGATGTCATTTGGTGTAAGATGATCGAGGATCGAGGCATCATTTTAGGGGCTTCACTTCTTTAGGCCTTACATGGGAAGAATATAGAGCTCTAGAATTTCGGGAAGAGGAAGGGCGAACGGTTCTATTTAAGGACTCGCAGCTCGGAATCTCCAGACAAGGAAGTCAGATAAAATTAGAGCTTATGTTCTTTGTTTTATTATTGTTCTACAAGGATAAGCAAAGAGGGGCAGCTGTGATCACTAATTTTATCCGAGGTATTAACTTGTTTTTACATTTTTTGTGAATATCGAAAATAATGGGCTTTAATTGTTATCACCTTCTTATATATATTTAATTAATATATATATATATATCACAAAAAGGGAAGAAAAGAAAAGAAAAGATATTATTAATATATTGCTAGTACAATTATCATGTTGCATGTTTAAAAAACAAAATATTATTATTATGAAAATCTCAAAATCTTACTATTTATTATTAGTTTTATTTTATTATTAGGTATTTGTTATCGATTGTAAGTTGTTTTTTATTAGTATTATATATTATTATTATTACCGTTTGTTATTTTTGTTTTGTTATTTTATTATTATATTATTAATTGTATTAATGATATTATTAACTCTTATTATTATTATTCTACTATATATTATATTGCATACTATTATTATTAAACGAGAACCCAAAAAAAGAAATATTAATGGATAACATAAATAAAAAGCTCACATGTTTTTTAAACAATCCATTTATACAAAATAAAAAGCCCAAATTATCAGTTCACAGTCCATTTACATGCAAAACTAAAAAAAAATATATTACAAGTGGCCCAGCTGGCCCAAACTAAACCCTAAAGCCTAATATCTTAACCCTAGCTCTTTGTTTTCTGCGCAGCCGCACGGGGACCGTTAGATCTAATCTTGATCTAATGGCCCAAATTAAAAGCAGAAGAACATTCCAGAGATCCACGCGCCCACGCCCTAACCTTTCAGACCTTTCATGCGCGCGTGAGATCCACGCGCGATGCTTCATCTCCTCTCTTTGGTCCCCTCGTCTGCCGTCTCTGTCAGCCACACCAGAGCTTGCTGCCACCAGTGGTCCCTCCTCCAACGGCTATGACATGCAAACAAAAGAGTCCATATTAATCAAAACAGGAAAATTGCCGGAAAAACACTACGGCAACAACAACAGGACATTATCAGAAATTTCAGAATCTGCAAGATGACAATTTCAGAAGACACTACAGAACAAGGATTTCTTTTTATTTTCTTTTTTTCATCCTTGTAATTTTTGGCTATATAGCCAAACCTAAACATGTAAACCATTCAGAGGATTTGCAGAAATTTAAAAAGCCATTTTGAGGTATCTCTCTTTAATTTTCAGTACATGCATAAACCTTTCATTTTTACCTTCTGGTCGAAGTCGTGGTCGTCTGTCGCCCATCGTCTGAGTGCCCTTCTACCGGTGATAAACCTTTCATCTCCCTTTGAGATCGGACAGGGTGAACCGAACATAGGGAGGAAGACGATAGCTTTTTTAGGGTCATTTTTTGGTGTATTCGAGAAAAAGGGGGAAGGTTTTGATTTTGTTTTTCTAGACCTAGGTAAAATAGGAGCTTCTCGCGTTAAACGAAAGTCAAATATGGTTTCAAACTTAAAAAATGGAGGTTTTAATGTTGTTTTAAAGCCACCTGCCACCAGCTAACGGCGGCGCATGGTGGTTATCCTACCGGTTTCTGGGTTTTATACGAGAGAGAGGTTTTCCAGACCTTTTTTTTTCTTTGATTTTTAAGTAGGTTGGGGAGAAATGAGGGCTAAGGCCATTTTTTGGCCTGGTTTTCCTTATTTGTATCAACAACGAAATGGCGTCGCTTTGAGGCCTTCTCGACCCGCGTTGTGACATGGATCCAGGAAGGATCCGCGCATTTCAGTCTATGGTCTATTTGCCATTTTAGTCCTCAAACGTTTGCCCCGTATCCATTTTAATCATGGGCTAATTACCGATTTTGTCCCCGGTCTAAATCAAATCTATTTTAAAATGAGAAAATGTCTCCTTTAGTCCCTAAAATTTCAT